>CM070632.1:27362977-27662977 GCA_036346255.1 Ampelocalamus luodianensis
TCCAAAGATTCCACATGGAGTACCATTAATGTCGGTATATAACTTGTGCAGCACTGCTCCAAACCTCCAGTTCTGCGCCAACCATTACGACAGCAGATTAGATTGGATACCATGGACATGGATGGAGTTGAGCATCCATGGAGCATGGATAGGAACGGGCTCGAGATACGACGTTGGTGTTGAAAGCTAGAACTGGTGATGTGATCATGCCACAAACGCATACGACCATAAAGGTGAATTCATTCTCTCAGCTTCAATTTATTTTAAATGAGACTATGATGCTACCTAATGATGAAAATGTATCTTTGTGCAGCTATACAAGGAGGGATGCATCAATACTACGTGCTCGTGGTTAGGGTCCACCTAAAGGGAAGCCGACCCGCACATCAAGACCAAGTCAAGGTTTCCCCCAACACTTCCTTAGGGTCACCACGTCACTTTTCATCCAAGTGAAGCAAGAGTCCAAGTTGGACACGTTCTAGAATCTAATTCGTCCTCCAGAGATAGCACCGACTTCAAACGTACATAACTTTCACATACGGAGTCCGTTGGAGGTCCACGAGTACTTGATGGAAAGTTTATCTCGTTCTCTTTCCAACGGATCTAGCCCCACCTCCAAATTCCCTCTAAGCGAGCCACAATCGCCAAAAATAGTGCTATGCCACCTCCACTTGGGCCCATGGGCCTTGTAATTCGGATAGAAACCCTAGGCCCGTACTATTCATACATGAATAGTATCATCGCCCCTCCCTCTTCCTCCTATACATAATGGCCGCCGCCCTCGATTTTCCTTGGGTTTTGTTGATTGAAGTTTAGCTTTGCTACTTTATAATTTGTCCTCTTGTTCTTGAGATCAACGGCGACATTGTTCTTGAGACCCAATTTATCAATACAATTTCAATTCCTATTCGTAATTCCGCATTGCTTATTTATCTTGTTCTTGAGTGCTTCTTCGTGTATGCAGAAATTGATCTTCGTGATCAGGTCATCTAGGTGTTCGTGCACGGTTGATAACGACTTGTTGAGCAGTTCAACGATTGCATGGTTTCGAGCCTTGTGAGTTCGTAGCTAGGATCGCGAGAGTTGAGTGACTACTACCGAACTTATCTTCTCATCGAAAGATCGGGCTAAATCAGGACCTCCGTGGGTCATCAAGTGGTTTCAGAGCTACAGTTAGTCGGTGAGATTTTTTCTTTACCTACAATCCATGGAAAATCGAGAAAAATAGGGTTAGTTCATCTGTCCAAACCAATCTGATACTTGCAATTTTTCTTTTTCGGTTTGCTTGTTGAATTATTGGTTGCATCGTCATGTCTAGTTGTTGATTTCTAGTTCTAGTTATTGTCTAGTTGCATCTCGTGTTTACTTCACGCTACTTGATCGTTCTTCGGGGTTCTAAGTTTTTGCATGTAAAACAAAAAATCGTGGGATCGAACTCCTCTAATTCGAACCAAAAGCGATTTCGTTCCACCTCATCTAATCTGAATTGCTTCTTTGAAGTTTAAGCCGATTTCACCACAAAACCGAGAGGATTCTTTGTGAACTTTTGGGGATTTGGTGTCAGGTCAACATCCACTCTTCTTTGTTATTTGTGACTTATGGCAAAACCTAATGTTGAACAAATATTAGAAGGAGAAGAAGCGACCGCATAGAACAAAAGTCGCGGTAGAAAAAAAAAAAAGAAAAGTACATGAAAATTATTGGAGAACTTCTACATGTAACCACGAGCTTCCACAAAAAAATTAGCAAGTTTGGCCCACTGGTTTGAAATATATAGCAATTTCAAATTTAAACCCGAGATGGTTTCGAGTCCGAGTAAGATTCCGTTTTCAAGTCACCTTCAGTAAAACGGGTGTAACTTTTGCATCGGTGTCCATTTTCGACGTTCTTGTGCTCATTGGAAAGTTAACGACAATGCGCATCCTTTCCACCTAAGCCAATAGTTGCCCTCTAGGTGTCCCAAAATCGGTCATCTTCGGTCCCGAATTCGCGTCGCAAGTTTTCGGTTTCTGTTTTTGACGTTTCTTTCGGTCTTCCCTTCGGAATTTGGGGTTTGCCTCAACTGTAAAGTTGTAGATATTGTCGAAACCTTTCAAACGAGTATATATAAGCCATTTAAAACTTTTCTTTTTAATCTCTTGAGACTTGCTGTTGTTTCTGCTTAAACTAGATGGCTGTTTATATTGCATGTTATTCTGATTTTTGTGCTCTACATCGTGTGAACAATCTTGTGCCCTTAGAAAGAAGTTTGAGTAGTTGGCTAGTGTCTTTTCTAGCACTTAGTGTAAGGTTTTCATTTGCTTACATCAAGTCACATTGATCTTTGCGTGTGCGTACATACACTTCTCTTAGTAGGGCTTTGATTAGGCTAGGATCAGCAACATTGACGAGTACTTTGAACAATCTTTCAACTTGTATTAACTGGTTTGATTATTGCTGATCTTTGCTACCATATTAAAGCCTTCCAAGCTCCACTTTCTACTAACTTAGCGGTATCGCTTCCTCATGATCGTTGGACTATTCACAAGTTAGAGTATCACGAATCGCCCACTAGGTTGTACCACTTCCTCGCTGCATTGGTAAGAGCTTGTAAGAACTAGGTAAGAGCTTGAGCGTATGTGACTTGATAAACTCCACCTTCCTAGTAGTTGATAGGAACATATATTTTAGTAGTTGATAGGAATATATATTTGCAATTTGTTTTCTTATTTTCTACTAACAATGACAGGTTGGTTGAAGTTGGTAGATTACGATGACATCGTAGGCAAATTTGAACTCAAAGGGAAACAGCTTCCGGCATACATCTTGCCACTCACTGCTGAGAGTACGTTGTTGGACTACTTCCTGTGGGTTACTATGTTGGATAGCTACTTTGAAAGACAAGACCTTAATCCTTATGAGAAGATGAGCATAGCAAGGATGACGCTGATCGGTGATGTTCAACATTGGTGGTCGAATCTTGAGTACCACTTCATGTACACATGGGAGCAGATGAAGAATAAATTGCAATGTCGTTTTGTACCTCCACCACCCACGATCACAAGCGAGGTGCAACCTAAGGTAACTGAAAATGCTGACATTGTTTTAGCTCCTACTCTATCTACAGATACCGTTGAGATGCTTGAAGAGATGAAGGATGATCTGGTGCATCTTATGTCATTAGAGGAGAAATTTGAGGTACCTACAGTATCTGATGAGGGCAATAATGACAAAGGTACTGATTTTGTGCTATAGCAAGACATAGAGCAACCTTGTGAGTATATACCTGTTGTAGTACAATCTTTTGATATTCTTGTGTTGACTTGAACGGGCCATGTGTTGATATGAATTCTTATAATTTTGCACATGTCGAATTAATTACACATACGGAAGTTTTTGATAGAATATGATGAGGACATCAACTCTAAGGATGCAACCACTGCTTCGTCCCGCTGCACGGCATCCTCTACTTCCACCACATCCTCTCCGATGGGACTTTCGGCTACAGCACTATCATATTCCCCAGTTGGACCAAGCCATGTCTACTCATACGAGTCGAGCGTCGTCTACATGCCATGGTGCTACGTCTACATGCCATGGTGCTGCATCACCAATTATTGGCCCACAGGCTATGTAATATATTGGCCGACGACTTGGCCCATCTATTGGACGACTTGGCCCATCTGCTGACTGACCTCCCCCTAGGCCCGTATTGTTCACGTGGGTACTATTCATATGTGAACAGTACCATAAATAGTACCTCAGCCTAGGGTTCCCACCTCCTGGCCGCCCTCCTCATATAGGAGTCGTCGCCCTTTAGTTTTGCTTGGGTTTTTCTTAGATTATTCTGCCACTTTGCAGTTTCGCCGTTTGTTCGGTTTGAGGAACCCTACTCTGTGAACTTCATTATTATTCGCAATACAGATTGCATCTTCTACTCTCTTGCTTGTGTTCTTGATTCACTTGCAGGAGATAGCCTTCTTGGCGAGGTCAACCGCGTTCGGCACGGTTGATAACCAACGGAGCAGTGGTGTAGTGATTGCGAGGGGATCGATCTGTTCGAGTCGGAGCCTTTGGATCATCAACGTCGTGTTCTGCACAATCGACTTATCTCTACCTATCGGAAGATCGAGCCATCGAGCCACACTCACATCAGAATATCCCCTCCTGAAGCTTTGTACTATATCATGTAACAACAAAGAATCGTTAAAATAGATGACATATACATATATCATGCATATACCTTGGCTTCTTTGTTACCCTATTTTCAGCTTACAAAAGCCGAGGACGGCGTTGTTTTCAAGAAAGAAAGGATGATGTGACCATGCCACAAACGCATACGACCATAAAGGTGAATTCGTTCCCTCAGTTTCAATTTGTTTTAAATGAGACTATGATGCTATCTAATGATGAAAATGTATATTTGTGCAGCTATACAAGGAGGAATGCATCAACATTACATGCTCGTGGCTGGGGTCCACGTAAAGTGAAGCTGACCAGCACATCAAGACCAAGTCAAGGTCTTCCCCAACACTTCCTTAGGGTCACCACATCACTTTTCATCCATGTGAAGCAAGAGTCCAAGTTGCACACGTTTTGGAATCCAATTCGGCCTCCAGAGACAACACTGATTTCAAATATGCATAACTTTCACATACGGAGTCCGTTAGAGGTCCACGAGTTCTTGATGGAAAGCTTATCTCATCATCTTTCCAACGGATCCGGCCCCACTTCCAAATTCCTTCTGAACGAGCCACAATTGCCAAAATAGTGTTGCGCCACCTCCACTTGGGCCTATGGGCCTTGTAATTCAGATAGAAACCCTAGGCCTGTACTGTTCACGTGTGAACAATACCACCACCCCTCCCTCTTCCTCCTATACAATGTGGCCGCCGCCCTCGAGTTTCCTTAGGTTTTGTTGATTGAAGTTTAGTTTTGCTACTTTATACTTTGTCCTCTTGTTCAACGAAATCAACAGTGACATTGTTCTTTGGAATCCCACTTATCAGTACAATTTCAATTCCTATTCGTAATTTCAGATTGCTTATTTATCTTGTTCTTACGTGCTTCTTCTGTATGTAAAAATTGATCTTCGTGATCGTGTCATCCGGTGTTCGTACGGTTGATAACAACTTGTCGAGCGGGCCTCGAACATTGCGTGGTTTAGCCTTGCGAGTTCATAGCCAAGATCGTGAGAGTTGAGCGACTACTACCAAACTTATCTTCTCATCGAAAGATCAAACCAAATCAGGACCTCCGTGGTTCATCAACTGGCCAAATAAGCGTGTCACCCGAGCCGGTCCAAAGCACGGAACTGTTGACTCGGCTTGGCACGGCATGGTCTAACACTGTTGCTAGGTCGGGTCGGCATGGCCCGATCGGCTATACCATATTTGGGTTTGCACCCTGACCGAACGAGCCAGCTCGACTCCATCCGAGCGGCATGTTTATGGCTGTTAATCCCATGTAGGCATGCTTGGGCATAACACGTCAGCCTGATTAGCCCGGTTGGGCATGGAAACGGTCGAAGATTCAATTTTTAACCATTTTTTAGCCGTGAGGACGTTTAAAAATACCAAAAAAAATAATCAAAAACTCTCAAATTTTTTTCCTATAAATAGTCACCATACCCCCTCCCCCTCATTCAACACTCATCAATTTCTTAGTCTCTTCTACAAATTTTGTTGTGCAAATTTAGATTTCTTGTGTGATAATTTGGCAAAAATTCAAAAAAAAAAAAGCCAAATGTTCAGAAATTCGGAATCCAGTAGCAACTTACAAAAGAGGTACAATACTTTTTTTTTGAATATTGTTATTGGTATTATTTGTTATACTAAGATGAAAGAAATAATAATGTAAGTTTCAATTGGTAGTTTTCGTGGTGGAAAATTACGATAGTTTTGCTATTGGTGATTATGAAATTTCACCAGAAGATCTTACAACATTTGAGAATATCGATGCCTCAAACCAACCGGAGTTACCGCAAGGGCAAGGAGGAATACCATCATCAGGCTCTACGACATCATCTTTGTCTGCAACCACCGGAGCAAAGAGATCTAGGTTGAGTACATCGGGAGTCTCGAAGGATTTCGATAAGACAACCAAGTAAGACGCACGAGGAGTTCAGGTAAAATATGTTGTTTGTAAAATTTGTAAACATGAATTGTCTGTAAAGTCTTAAGGTGGAATGAGATACTTGCTTAGACATAATGCAAGATGTAAAGCAAGACAAGGAGTGGTGATGAGGCAAACATAGCTACAGTACAACCCCGACGATATGGTATGTAGCTCGGACTGCAATTCTGAGGTAGCTCATAAATCTCTTTATTGTTTAATTGCTTCGGAGGATTTACCTTTAAACTTTGGGGAGTCTAAATCTTTTGAAAATTATATAAGGACTGCGCATAATCCTAGATTTCTTCTGTTTCTAGACAGACAACAACTATGGATCTAATTAAATACTATAATGAATGTCGTGATAAATTAAAATAAATATTTAGTACTTGTACATCTTCAGTGGCTTTGACCTTGGACATATGGAGTGGTCGGGCTAGGGAGGATTATCTTAGTGTAGTTGCTCATTATGTTAATGACAACTAGGAAATGAAAAAAAATTATAGGGTTCAAACTAATTGATGTATCCCACACGAGTGAGAATATCGATGACTGTATTATCAAAGTCATGGAAGACTTTGGTTTTACAAATAAAATATTCTAAATAAACTTTAGATAATGCTCACGCAAACTCTAGGGTAATGGATATTCTCACTCCATTGTTTAGTACATACACTGAATCCTTCTTGCTAAATCAATGATACACTTGTCATATTATTAATCTTATAGTAAAATGCGGTTTTAAGAGATTAGATAATATATTAAACCTTTCTATGATGTGATATCTTTCTTAAATCATTCTAACCGATGAATTGCGTATATAAGAACTTCTACAAAGGCAATGAATGTACGTCTAAGAAATTTGGTTTGAACATGTCGGTAAGATGGAACTATACTTACTTGATGCTTAAGAGCCTTTACCATATAAGAGCACATTTTCTGCTTTTATTCAAACACACTATCGTAGTACTGACGGTAGTGTACTATTGACTAAGCAACATTGGTTTGTTGCTGAGAAGATACTCCAGGTTTTGGAACTTTTTTGTGACTCCACTATTGCTTTTTCCGCTGTGTATTATCCAACATCTCCTATAATTATGCATAGTATTCTACAAAATTGCTAGTCACTTGAATGCATATGAAAATGAAACAATCTTACGAGAGGCTATCGTTGCTATGAAAACTAAATACTTTAAATATTATAAAGAAATCCCATTCCTATATGCATTTGTATTTATTTTAGATCTTAGAGCTAAAATTCGAGGATTTGATAATGTATTTGAACTTCTTAGTGATGCTATAGGTCTAGACTATTCTAACTATTTTGCAGATATTCGTGCTAAAATTTTCCAAGATTTTTTGAAGGTACGAAAATAAGTTTCAAGGAATTCACTTACAATGACCTCCATTACCACACACCACATGTAACAAGACAAATATGTGGGGCAAAATCTGAGGTGCAGGTTCTTCATCTAGGTCTAGAGGTTTAGATTCTACAATGACACCTTCACAAGCAAGACCAATCACCCACCTAGGGGTGAAGAACTATTCACATATCTGGACAACGATACGGTGGATTTCAACGCAAATGGCTTCGAAATTTTGCAATGGTGGCATGACCATAAGGTAACATATCTAGTGTTATCCATATTATGTCAGACCCAAATATTCAGATCTTGACCCTTTGTGTATAACACACTAGTCCAAGATCACATTAGTGTGCACAGTATCAATATAGATGAATATCATTCCACACAAGGCGAATACAAGAATAAACAATTAATTTGATTAATAAATAACGGTTGTGACCTTATAGTCGAGTTTACATTTATTAAGCCACATAGGGTTGACACTAAATAAAGAAACAATAACGGAACGAAAACAGCTCCAGTGGGATCAATACCTAGTGATCACCCCCTCGTTAAACTCCTCAAAAGCAGGCAAAGACTCCTCAACTTCAGCTGAATGGTTGCAGCAAGAATGAGTATTCTGAGTACTCAACAAGTTGTACCATAGAATGCGATTATAGGTGATGGCTTATTCAAAAGAAATGGTCTCTATGGTTATTTTGCAAAATAGCAATATTTGCATTTGAATGCAAAATAATAGATTAAAAGTATAATTTAAAACAAACCAACAATAATAGTTTAACAAGTATTTTCATAAAGCTCACGAAGCCTAATCAATTTATTTCAAACAACCACATGAGTTAAACCACGTAGTTGTACCCTTCCCATTGTTTTTATGAAAACCTACCTCTCGTGTGAAATCCCTGAGCATGTTCATGACCGTGGACGCGGATATTCTAATAGATTAATTAACACTCTACAAAGGTTGTACACTTTACCCACACGATATAACTAGTGTAGCTAGCACCAATCATAGCAAAACCATTCTGAAACTTCATTTGGACAATTGACCCTCCCGACATGCATACTGCCAGCACTAGACCCCCACACAGGTTGTTGGCTTGTCGCACACTGTTGGACCTGGACATGGCGAACCATTCATAAATGTGACTCACCATAGATATAGAATCACACCTCCACCCTGGTATATAGTCTAAGCTATATGATGAAGTAATCAATGTCATGACTCTATAATTTACTAAGTTAGATCTGTCCCATACTAGGCACATGGTCGTACAATTATGACCCGATTCAATGGTGCACAATGTTATGTCCTTAATTGACCAAGGCAAGACTGTCAAAGTATTACCAATTACCACATTCATATTTTACTAAACGCACACAGCTCCACTATATCACAATTCCATCTACTTGCCTTGATCTAAATCTTTTCCCACCCTATTGGTTAAGTGTAACATATGCTATCAACGAGTGACAACATACTGCACACAACTTTTCATAAAGTATTCCATATTCACTTAGTCAAGTTTAGATTTGCAACTCAAAATGGTATCAATAACCCGTTGCATGGCTAAGCAGACTATTCGTATCCAACCAACCCACGTTGGTGCTATAATAATACCAAATAGTAAGTAACCAAACTAGGGTGACAAAAGATCATAGTAATATGTTAAGCAAGGTGGATATAATCAAGTAGGTGCATAGCTAATCCAAAAGAATTTAAAGAATTAAATACTTGAAATAACATGAAAAAGTTTGAATCAAATTTTTTTTTTTTGAGAAAACTGGATTCAACATGGCCAAAGCTACAACTTGCCTGGAAACAAGTCTTGGCACTGGTCTTGAACTTGATCAACTCCTCCTTCCTCGAAAGCTCTCGAAGTATCAACGTCTACTCGCAAACGAAAGTAAAAACCCAAATAAATACAAAATAGAGTAACAAATAAGCTCCAAAAATTAAATAAAAAATCACAAGAAGGTAGGGCTTGAATTTACATGAATTTAGAAATTTGAATGAGCTCAACCGGAGTTCGTATGAGGAAGAACGAGCTTTCGAAAGATTTAAATATAAGAAAAAGAGAAATGAAACACTATTTTGGATTTTTGGAATTTTCTTTCTAAACAAAATTTTGAAATATTGCATTAGCATGACGTTAGTAATGAATTTTAGAATTAAAAGAAAATCCTAAAAATATGAATTGGGTCCATGGAATTTGATCTATTGGTCTATGTCTCACGGGTTCATGGAACAGTGGACTGACATGTAGGGTCTACATGTCACTAACACGGCTCATGATAGACTGGGTTCACCTAGGTTTAGGTTTAGGCTCTAGGTGCAGCGCGTGCCGACGTGGGATGCTAATCACGGCACACGCATGGCGGTGCCATGGCTGACATGTAGGCAGCCACGTCGACAAGATCAACGGCTGCTACGGCTCGACGACGGCAACAACGGTGACTGACGGTGAAAGAGGGTCACGCTGGCATGCTGATGCTCTGGCGATCTCATCCAAAGGCTCCGATGCGACGACGAGGGTCAGCAAAGGGTTCAACGGCGACGAGGTCGACTGCGGTGGCTCGAGTTGACGGCTAAATGGCAGTGGGGGTGCTCCGACGAGGTTTTGGGTGCGTGCACAAGGATCGCAAGGACCAGGCGATGCGATCAGGTCATGCACGAGGACCAATTGTTGTCGGCGACGGAATGCAGCGATGGCAGCGAAGCGAGTGGCGTGCGGGCTTTGATGGCGCCAGCGACGCTCGGACGGCTTCCTCCGATGGCGAAATGGTGCACACCGTAGAACATGGCGATGCGAACGGACGATGTAGACGACGACGGCCAGGAGCTCACCGGCAGCAGTGGAATTGATGAAACATCGAGGCGGCGACGCTAGGGTTAGATCTGAAATTCTAGTGTGGCGATGACGATCTAGGGTTCCGGGCTTTAGGGAATTGGCGGCTAGGGGTGAGGCGATCGTTTTGACATGCACGCCGGGGCTTTAAATAGCCTGTAGCGGCGGGGCTACGGGAGAGTCCGAGGGCGACATGGCGGTAGAGTCCAGCGCGTGCACGAGACGGAGACGATGAACAGCGCATCGGTGGGGTCCATTTGTCAGCGATTGTGGCCCGGGTTAAACCGCGTCGCTTACGGCGCAAGTGAGGCTGGCAGGTGGGACCGGGTGCGGCGGCGGGGGAGAGAGAGAAAATGGGCTGGGCTGCAGTTTAAGCCAGAAAGAGAAAGAATGGGCCGCAGAAATATAAATTCAGCTAAAATGATTTCCTGATATTTTAAATAGATTTTCTGTTTTAAAAATACCAAAAAATCCAAATAGCAAATGAACTTGGAAAAATTCCAGAAAAATCTGGAAAATACTTCCAAGCACAAAGAACCCAAATAAAATAATTTTGGAATTAATTGATGTCAGATTAGTCACATTAAATTGTTTTGACTTGAAAATTTCCATTTAAGCTTTAACAATTTTGATAAAGTTTTCTCATATTGAGTTTTTAATTGCTAAAGGTTTTAACAAGGCAGCCATGTAAACATTAATAAATCTTTTCATTGTATTTTTAATATATTTGTCTCTTTTTATGGGTATAGAACTCATTTTTTAAATTTTCATATGTATTTTTGAATTCTATACATTTCTTAGATTTTTTTTAAAAAAAATTTGGGCCGAGATGTCCCTTACGGGTTAACTCGACCTATCGAGCTAAACGTGCCCAGGACAGCCCGACACAGCCCAACAGACCGACATACCGTGCTTAGGTTGATACCCAGCCCACGGGCCAACACAACATGGCCTGATTAGTTAGCCGAGCCGGCCGTGCCGCCCCATTTGGCCACCACTACTTACAGCTAACCTTGTGTGGATTTAAGAGGTCCGGTTCAGTCAGATCGCTTGGCACGAGCGCATGCATGAATGCATTGTGGCTCTTCAGTGTGTCCGGACTCCGGACCTGTCCGGTTAAGTAGCTGCGTGCGACCTTCCAGTTCATTAGTTTCAGAGTTTCTGTCCGGTTCGTGCGGCAGGACGTCCGCTCCGAACCTGTGACCACAACCAATAAATGTTTGGGCATGCAATGGGCCTGGTACATTATTTTCGGTTTATCAGTGGAACCAATCAACCAATTCGTGTGTCCACAATCAACAGATCAGTTGAACTCGAGCAGAAAAGAGGAACTGACCGGTTCGTGCATCATCAAGAGGTTTCCATCCAGATTAACTTGACTTCGATTTTTTTACAAATAGAGGTTGTTTCTACTCCGGTTCCATTTTATTATGCAACTCCTTACATCAGTTACTGGTAATAGATAGACCGCGGCATCACCGCGTCTATTACAACCCAATTACCACTACCAATATTTTTTTAATCAACTCATCTACCTATTACACAAGGTTGTTAGAATCATGATCCTGATTCGGATTGGAGGTTATTTAGCGGTCGGATCGGAGATTGTAGGATCGACGTATAATCTAATATTCTATTTGATTCTATAAAAAATGTTTTTTAAAAAAATTTACCTTGTATTTTAACGCTTCTACAATTTTAAAACTGTACTTTTAAAACTTTTGTTTACCAAAATGTAGTGCAAAAGATATATCATTTGTTATTTATGTAAATTATAATGGTTACGAAGAAATAAAAAGTAAAAATTTACAATAAAAAGGACATGGATATAGTTATTTATAATAAATAACTAGAATCGGTAAAATTGTGTAGGACGGTATGCAAATTTTGATCACAATTCTACAAATTGTTTGTTAGAATCGTAAGATTCTACTTTTTTTTTTAGAAATGGAAGTACAACTTCCAACTTCTGCACCAACTAAGGATGAACACAGCCATAATAGACACCTAAATTCGCCTCGAAGAGAACTTGAACCTGGGTGATGGGGGTGTACATCCACACCTTCCCACCAACTAAGCTAGACTCTACTAAATTAAAATTCTACCAAAGGATCGGATCGATGTAGTTAATATGGGTCATAGAAATATAGAATCGTATAACTAGAATCGAGATTTTGATATCCTTGTTGTTACAATTCACTTGCTGGCATAGCTTCTAGTCCCCTAAAATCCATTGACTTGTTTGAGCTTTTCCCTTTTCCCCCACAGCATGTCAGCCAGGCCTTCGTCCCTTCAGCAGTCCACTTTATCGCCATGTCAGCTGAGGCATCTCCCTCATCTTGTTTTCCAATTGACATATAAAATGATCCATCTTCGGCCATTGTGTATCCTGGCAGAGTATCCTCCATCGTCTCATGGTTGTGGTAATTATCCTCCATGAGACATGCACGCCTAACCCCGCTGCCACCATGGGCAAAGCCGAGCAAATGCGCGTAAGTGCCGCTGCTGCTACCGGTGAAGCTGCATCGCCATCGCATGAACTCCCCTCTTTTCCTCATCTTCAGGAGACGCGCTGGAGGTGTCGCGTCTTGTCGCCGATGGCGGTGGCATGGTAGAGGAGGGGTTGAGGGAGGACTTGGTGAAGGGCCGGTGTCCGTCTCTGTCATACGAGTTGCAGGAGGTCTCTACGGTGAGTGCCACCTTAAGAGATGGATCGCCCGGCGCAGTCGTGAGGGCAACCGTTTGTCCGGATGGTCGGAGCTTCCGGTTGGGAGTACTACCACAGGGATGATGATTATAGCAACCAAAAGGACCAGCTGTTGCGTTGCGAAGTTGAGCGCGACGGCGCAACTACCCCGTAGATCCCTCCGGCGACGTCGGCCGTCCCAACGCACGGCGCCCCAGGCTGTCACCTGTCAGTGTCGCTGCTGGTGTTTTTTTTTTAATAATAGATTTGCATCCTATTTTCATTAAAAGGAAACATAATTACAAAAGGTTAACAAACTGATTAAACTAAACAGATTACACGTTTGGGCTGCACCCACAACTACAGATGCATTTGTTGAGGAATGCGTCATTTGTCTAGTCGTCAAGCCGATTACCTCGTGAGACAAACTCATAATCATAAGAATAATGCATGAACACAAGAACAAAATAAGATATTGAACACGAATGTAGGAACCGTCATCGGCGAGTCTTGCTTCTTTTATTCCTTCATCCATCGATCGATCGTTTAAATGAATAGTACCCCATATTTATAGGCTACAACTCTGCTAGGGTTTGGGATGAGAGTCCACCTTGGCATGCTCTGACACAGGGCGGTTCTTAACACTCCCTTTGGGCACTCATCCTTCGTATCCATGTCTGTCAAAACTCCATAAAAAACCAGTGGAAAAAATTTAGAGAAAGAGTACATGATACACGTTCTACTGTGATACACGAATTGCTTCATTAAAAACCTTAACTGAGAAAACTTCAGAAAAACTCGTCAAGGGAAAAAGAGTACAATCCACCTAATTTTATTTAATCTACTGGATTTATTCTTTGGGTACTCGATCTTCATGATTAAGCTTTAACAATGAGTTTGTAAAGATTCTCCTCCGATCTCGCATTTCTCTAAGTCTTATCATTACAATTCCTTGTATGCATCTTTCAAAGTTAGATGTTGGAAATGACTTAGTGAATAAATCTGCAAGATTTTCATATGATTTAATATGCAATACTTTGATTTCGTCCATCTTTTGCAATTCATGAGCATAGAAGGACTTGTGATAGATATGCTTTGTGAGGGGACTCTTAACATAACCCATCTGCACTTGTGCAACACATGCTGAATTATTTTCATAGATAATAGTGAGGGTTTGTGCGGTATTCAATCTACATGACTGCTGGATATGGTGAATCATCCACCGAAGCCAACCACATTCTCGTGATGCCTCATACAACGCTATTATTTCTGAGTGGTTCGTCGAAGTCGATACAAGACTCTGCTTAGACGATTTTTTATAGAATTGCAGTTCCACCACATAGGAGTTCATAGCATGTTTGCGATTTAGCTGTATGCGGGTCCTACAAGTACCCGTTATCTGCATTGCTATTCATAGTTAGGTCTTGGTTCTTTTTATAGAACATACCAAGTTCTTTGCTTCCTTGGAGGTATCGGAAGATGTCCTTCATTTCCTGCCAATGCTTTTGGTAGGTTACGACTATACCTTACAAATAGGTTCACGACAAATGCAATACCGGATTTAATACAATTTGCAAAATATATAAGTGCTTCTATTGCACTTAAATATGAGAATTCCGGTTCCAGGACTTCCTCATCCTCTTCTTTAGGTCTAAATGGGTCTTTGTCTTGCTGCAAAGATCTTCCGACCATTGGCACTTTCAAAGGATATGCCTTTTCAAAGTCAAACCTTTCTAACACCTTTTGAGTGTAGGTTGACTGATGTACTAATATCTCTTCAGGGGTATGCCCAAGCTGCAAGCCTAGACAATATTTGGTTTTCATCCAAATCTTTCATTTCGAACTTCGACTTCAGGTAAGAGATTACTTTCTTAATATCCTTCAGGGTTCCGATGATATTTAGATCATTTTCATACACTGAGATTATGCAAAATCCATTCTGGGATCGTCGTATAAATACACCGAGATTATTTTTATTGTTCGCGTAGCCATTCTTGCATAGAAAAGTCACTTCAAGCGATTATACCACATTCTGCCTGATTGCTTAAGTTCGTACAATGACTTTCTGAGTTTCACACTGTATATATTTCTATTTGCACTGTCTTGGTTCAGGACAGGGATACATCCAGGTATCTTCATATAAATGTCCGAATCCAATATGTATGAGTTATATGTGCATACTTTACAATAAATCTGGGATTACGTTATATGTGTACGCATACATATGTACGAGTTTTGAAGTAGTTTATCAACTCGATTCAAGCCCAAATTAAATTAAATTAAACCCTGTTATTTCCTTCAAGCTCTTTTTTATTTCTTTTCAGTTTTCACGTTATTTAGAATCTTCTGAAAGCTTTTAAAAAATAAAATAAACCATTTGTATTTCATTGGATTAATTACAGCTTCATTGGAAATTTTAGAAAATAAAAATAGTTTAAATGAATAAAATAAGTTTTAATTAATTTTTTATTATTTTATTACATCTATTCATGTTCCAAGGATTTTTATGGAATTTTCTTGAATTTTTTTATTTTAGATTTTTTTCGGGTTTTTTTTTCCCTTTTCTTTTCTACTCTCCTCTTTTCTCTTTCCTCTTTCCTCTTTCCTCTATCAAGTTGCTGCGGCTAGGGGTGGTTGTTGCCTTGCTGCCGTGGGGCATGGCAGCATGTTGGTGTTGCCGTGGGGCAGCGTAGTATCTTTGCTGCTGCTAACTTCGATAATAGCAGGTGGCTTGAGAGGGTCAAAAACAGAATTTTGTGAGCGAGGGGGTTACTTTAGAAATTAAGGTGGCGTAGAGGGGCAAGAGTGTCCAGAATTCACGCACCGCGCCCCGGGCTGTCACCTGTCAGTGTCGCTGCTGGTGCTGTATTGCCGTTCGTTGTTAGGCCGTGCCTCGGCCTGGTTGATCATGCGATGCGATGATCCCAGCCTGGGCTGTGGATGGGCTAACACATCCGGCCTTCTTGTAGATATGCGTTGGAGTCGGCCCAGTGATTCTGTCCGGTGTATCACACTGGTCGGATGCTTCTTCTGCCTGTGCTCCCCTCTGCTGTTGCGGCCATGGCGTGAGTTGAGTTCACTGGTCGACTGGTCGTTGCCAAGGGCGCCCCTGCGATAATCCATAAGCGGCCCTGCATAGGCGCACGTACGGCACTGCACGGGCGGAGAGACGGCGGGGGGACCCATCCCAAGAAGATGCTGGCGACGGCGGCGCGGTGGGCGGCGAAGAAGGGGAAGCCCAAGATGGCGCCGATCGAGCTGACGGCGCCGCCGGAGCAGGCGCAGTCCATCACCCGCACCATCTTCGACGTCGTCAGGGAGCACGGGCCGCTCACCATCTCCGACGTCTGGGACCACGTCAAGGTACGCGCGAAGCCGCCTGGTTTGCCCCACGCAACGCACCCAACCTGCTCGACGGAACGCCCCATAGCCACAGGGAGCAAAGCCAAGCTCCACGGATAATATCAACTGCTATCTGTTCCGCGTACAGAATTAGCGCACGCTATGCAAGAAACCCGTTCGATAGAATGCATGCCCGGGCAGTGGGAAAAGAAGGCGGTCTCACTTGTATCACTGCAACTGTGTTCCTCTGTTTGCCGCCTTGTTTCGCTGAAAGCAAAAATCTTGTCTTTTCTTCTTCAGGAGTTGGGCTGAGGGCTTGACAAGCAAGAGGCAGATGAAGATCATGCTGCGTTGGATGAGGGAGAGGCAGAAGCTCAGGCTCATCTGCGACCATGCCGGGCCTCACAAGCAGTTCCTCTACACCACCTGGTTCACCAATCCCAAGAACGCGCCGCAGAGGCCGGTCAAGAGGGAGCTCAGAGGGGAGCCTCCCAAACCATGACCACATGCATGTCCGGTTCCAATCACAACGCTATGTAATTGTTTCTGCTTGCCGAAAAAGTGAAAGCACAATCCAATCCATTACTGAACCTACTGACTAAAGATTTGTGCGCTTCAGTTTTTAGGAGCATAGAAGTTCTAAGCTTGTTCGGCAACCTCTTTGGGCCTTGACCATCAACCAATAATGGATTTGTACTAAAACAAGCGAATTTTCATGTGGTTAGATGTGCTGAGGTTGCATATAGCATACATACATCGACAGAAAAGTATACAACTGTACACTTGCAACAACATCCATTATGGGCTTTACAAAATTATCCCAGGTATGGAAGCTCCACGGCACTTTATACTTTGCAGGTTACAAAAAAGAAGAGAAACTGGATGCAATTATTACTCCAAATCTTTCATTCGCTGTCCAAACTCTTCGTGAATCATGGGGTTAGTTTCCTGATTTGCCTTGTCATGGTTACCTGTAGCACAAGAACAATAAATTCACTACATAAATTTCCAGCTGCAAAAGTATAAGAAATTTGATTTCATTCCATTGATAGTTCATTGATGGCCCTGATAGTATAGATTGAAGAAAACTGTCGCTGTAATCTAACTAGTCTCCATTTCAATTCCTCAATGGACTTGTGTCTCCCCCAAGCAAAGTATTTCATTGACTGCAAATAGAATAAAAGGAAGTGAGATGGCGGGAAAAAGATAACAAAATGGAAATTCAAGAGAAAAAAAGGAAGAATTTCATGTGGATCCCTACCCCTCGTCATTGAACCTCAATTGATCTTCTTAATGCTTCTCTTTTAGTCAGGAGATTACTGGGTGATGATTTTGTTGGGCGGCGATAATTCTTTCCACGGTAAAGTATTATGGCATGGCTGTTTGTGAGGTTTTCTACTGCTAAATGCGAAAAGTAATACCAATGAGCACGTGTTCATCCATTTTTATGTCAATCTTTGGAATATCCCCTTTCCTCCTCTGTCGAGTTCTCTGTCTGCAGATTGCTCTGAAGGATTCCAAGAACTACGAAGCTTTGCCAGCATCTGATTGGATCTTTCAATCTTCTTGATAAGCTGCAATACATACCAGTCTTACGTTACCATTAGAAGTTAAGGACTTCAAACAAAGCACAAGATGTGTCTGATCAGGGCATACAATGAAAAGCCTGCGTTGCTCGTCTTTCAGTTCCTTCTCCAATCTATGCTTCTCGGCCTCCAGTTCGATTATGGCCTTGTTTTCAGTTGTTTCATGCACATGGTCAACTTGGATACCCTGATATTCTCTGAAAGTTTCTACAGAACTTTCCTCAGATGGTAAACCACTGAACATCCGAAGTGAGTCGATCACCTTTAATCGGTCCTCTTCTTCCTTCACTTGCTGGTCATGTACCTGAGCCTCTCGTTCAATAACAGATTGAGTAACTCCACCAGGAAGAAAATCCTTGCCTCTATAAAGAATAATAAAATCCTTGTTTCTCAATATGATAGTCCCTCCAGTAAGACGCTGCACTGAGGATATTCAGTGTCAAACAGATGAAGATATGAAGAACGGACTAACCATCAACAAAAATACATGGATTTCTGATTAAGAACCACAGAACTTGCAAGTAAGCAAGAATTCATGCTTAGTCTAATTCAGTATCATAGATTAGTTATGACAGCACAGATACAGCAGGCAATCCACACATAGTAACTACCAAAGCAAAGTGGAACGCAATATTGTAAATTTTGCTTGTCACTTGATCTGACTGTTGGACAGAACTCTGTACAATAGATGTGGGAAAATGCATACTTACATGAACTCAATACTATACACACAAATATCATAAACATGTTGTTACGGACAGCTTTGTCGGTATTCAGTTCCAGCGTAGGAATAAGCGTCATGCTGATTTGGGAAGTTCAAACATAGAAGGTTAAGAATAGACAGAGTCCAATACGAGTTGTATTCGAGTAGGACTGTTCGAGTTAGATATCAATCGGACTCTTGTATTATATAAAGAGTCGGAGGTTCTGTAATCGAAAGATAAGCATTATGAATCAATACAAAATAGCTTATCCCAAGTTCTTCCTTCTTTCTATCTAGTTCTGGCTTCTCACCCATATAATCTTCGTTCTTCTTGAGAGGATCTTGGTTCCTATCAACTTGGTATCGAGACACCGATCCCGCCCACCATGCCTCCCAAGGTTGACTCCTCGTCGCGCTTACGACTGATGGTGGAACACGCACAATTGGAACTCCTCCGTGCCATAACCAATCTCCAAGTGACGAACGACCAGAGATTTCGTGAGCAGCAGCTGGCTTCCGAGTAGCGTCTTCACGGCTTGGCCAAGGAGATGCGCCGGATGTTTGACGCACTGCGGGTCGAACCGGCGGTCCCAGCGACGGCCAAACCACCCGCCCAGACCCATGCCACACCAAACGGGGCAGGCTTGCTGCCGTTTCCGTCTTCGTTCGAAGACACATCAGGAATCACGTTCGAAACTCAGGCTCCACTGGCGGACCCGGATTTCGTAATCCAGAATCTTCTATGAAACATTGTGCTATTCCCTGGATCAGTAGTTAGCACTCACAGATACATCACTAAATCAATTCATACATGGCGTAAAACCATACTATTTATTATTTAACACTTCAGAGTTTACATAGACCACGTCGGGTCAGGTTTTACAATAAGGGCCGAACAGACTAATACTGATTACATTACAAAAACGGAAGCGATAACGGAAGCAAAAGGGTGAGAGCACATCTCTCCATAGGCAACGGCTGGGGAAACCCGTGTGCGTTCGATATTACCCGAATACTCAGATAATATAGGATGCACGCAAGAGCCTTGAGTCAGTGGGTGAGCGAGATCGAACGACTAAAGACTACACTACGCTTCATCATCTCCTAGTCCTTCGACTTCTGGATCCTCATAGTAGTCGTAATTTTCTGGATTTCCGGCTCCTGAGGGTTTTGGAGGACAGAGAGCGAGGATGAGCACAATTTCCGTGCTCGCAAGCCAATACACAATGCAATAATATACATACAAGGCTTAACAAGGGTGGCTCAGGTTCTTTTATTTGCTAAAGCAATATTTTCAATTATCATAATTATAAATTCCTATCACTTAGCACTTTAACCAAATTGCATTTTGTTAAAGAGAGTAATTGTGCAATATTTGATAACAGCAGAGGTTCCCTCCGTTGGAAACTCTACCAAGTCCATGGCGAGATGCATCACAATAAATATCGAAGCTCTTATGAATATCTGGAAGAGTGAGAACTGGAGCTTCGGTCAGGAGTTTTCTCAAAAGCTGAAAGCTCTCTTCACATTTGGCTGACCATTCAAATTTCTTCTCCTTCTGCAAAAGCCGAGTCAGAGGTTTTGAAATTTTGGAGAAATTTTCAATGAACCTACGGTAATAACCCGCAAGTCTAAGAAAACTTCGGATATCAGGAACATTCTTGGGCTGTTCCCAGTCTAGTACATATTGCACCTTGCTTGGATCAACAGTGATACCCCCTTCAGATAACACATGTCCCAAAAATGTGACTTGCTTGAGCCAGAAGGCACACTTGCTAAACTTAGCATACAGCTGATGCTTGCGAAGTGTTTCCAACACAAGTCTCAAATGCTGCTCATGGTCTTTGACAGACTTGGAATAAATAAGAATGTTGTCAATAAACACGACAACAAACTTATCCAATAAATACATGAATACCAAATTCATAAGATTCATGAAATAAGCATGAGCATTTGTTAGGCCAAAGGACATGACAGTATACTCGTACAACCCGTAACGAGTAGAAATTTGTTTTGGAATGTCCTCAGCTCTAACCTTGATTTGATGATAGCCCCACAAATCAATTTTTGAAAAGACTTGGGCTCCAATTAACTGATAAAAAAGATCATCAATTCGAGGCAAAGGATATTTGTTTTTGATGGTAACCTCATTCAACGGACGGTAGTCCACACACATCCTCAAAGTCTTGTCTTTCTTCTTGACAAAGATGGCCAAGCATCCCCAAGGTGAGGAACTCGGTCGAATAAATCCTTTGTCGAGTAATTCTTCAAGCTATTTCTTTAATTCAACCAGCTCATTGGGAGACATTCGATAAGGGCTTCTAGATATGGGAGTAGTTCCAGGAACTAGTTCAATTATGAATTCCACTTCCCGATCTGGGGGTACACCTGGAAGGTCTTCAGGAAAGACATAACATACTCACAAACAATTGGTACTGACTCCAATGGAGGAATGGTATCAACTTGGTGAGCACAAAGATGAGAACCAACTGTTTTGGAATGATAAACAATGTGAATGCCGTCTTCATTGGCCATAGAAATAGACCGTTGGGCACAATTAATTTGCCCTTGGTTCTTGGACAGCCAATCCATACCCAAGATGACATCCAACCCTTTAGAATCAATCACAATTAGATTTGCTAAAAATTTTACCCCAAGGATTTTTATGTTGACCCCATGGCAGATCTGATCGGTTTTAAAGACCGATCCAGGTGATTGAATAACAAAAGGTGGTTGGAGCGTATGCATGTCTAACTGATGTTGAACATCAAATTGATTTTTAACAAAAGAATGAGATGCTCCAGAGTCAAATAAAATAGTAGCTAGACTGAAATTAACGAGGAGCATACCCATAACAACACCAGGTGCATCGGCCGCCTCTTCAGCAGTGATTTGGTTCACATGTCCACGGACTAGAGCTGGATCAGCTTTGATAGGTGGCCTCTGTGAAGGCGCTGGTCGCACAGGCACTGGATAAGGTCGAATAGGAGGCAACCCTTGCTGCTTCGCCACACACCTGTTGGCATAATGTCCTGGACGACCACAATGAAAACAAATAACTCCTGGGTTGACATTATTGACAGGTTGGGGCTGATTTCCACTGGGTCCCGACTGACCCGTGGGAGGAGATGGACGAGGAGCAAACACTGCCGGCCTTGGTGAAAAAGGAGCTGGTGCTCGAGGAGGTCTAGGCAGCCACATGCGAGGTCTTGGCGAACTACCACTAGCTGCAAACTGAGAAGTCCTCTGTCGCTTGCGTGACTCCTCCAAAGCCTTGCTCTTGCTTTCAGCAATAATGACTTTGTTGACCAGATGTTGAAAATTTCTGAAGTCAGGCAATGCCACAGCCATATGTAGTTCTTTAGATAGCCCATTCAAGAATCGGTTTCGACGACGAAGGTCAGTCGAAACATCATCAGGTGCATACCGGGCAAGGAAGTTGAATTCATGAAGATACACAGTCACCGTTTTTCGTCCTTGCTTAAGAGTGAGAAACTCCTGTTGCTTGATCATCATTACTCCTTCGGGAATATAAGCTTCACGAAAGGCCTCCATGAACTCATCCCAAGTAGGGACGTGTCCAGCAGGCTGGATGGCAAGAAGGTTATCCCACCAGATGCTAGCTGCTCCATCCAACTGATAACTAGCAAATAGGACCTTCTCCCTTTCGGAACATTGAGCAATCAATAACTTCTTCTCAATATTCCGAAGCCAATCTTCAGCTTCCATTGGGTCTTGAGAACTGGAGAACACTGGCGGGTTGGTCCGTTGAAAATCAGCAAGACTTCCCTGCACATGATGGCCTCCTGCTCTGATAGCTGGTGTGGCCGTGGAAGAAGTGTTGCTCGCAATTTGCTCCAAAATGCACGTTTGGTCCATCCTGTTGCGCTCAACTTGCATGAGCACATCAGCCATGGTAGGTAGCGGAGGAAGCTCTTCCTCAATGCGTCCGCCTTGTGGACCCCAAGAACCAGAAGGTTCGGCCCGCTCTCCCTGAAGATGTGGAGTTGGGGCAGAAACAAGACGGATCTTGGGGTGAAGGTCCTCTTCTTGTTGTGCTCATGAGCGAGTAGTAGGTCTGTCATTCTATTGCCATACCACAATTAGCAACACAACAAGAGTACACTCTAGCAAAGCACAAACAAAAAGTGGACAGAGAGACAGAAAGTAATAAACTTAACATGCATAATGATATGAAATGCACCAAATTTAACACCAAAAGAACACACGATCCATTTCAACCACCATAATTTTAGTACAGCACCCATATATGTCAATAGACATTAATGGGTAAGATCCAAGCAAAAGCTTTACAACTTCCAGAGTTAACAAAAGCTACCTTATTACATTTATTTATGGACAACTACTAGTCGATTAGAACACTTATCAATGAGGGTTCATCGTTGATGAACTAGCATAAAGATCACGATTAAAGTTCACCAGAAACTCATTCAGCAGATGAGCCCCAGGTGAACCCGTGTCTATAGGATCCAAAGGACTGATGAGACGCCTCGGAGAACCTAATAACGGATGATGACCTCCAGGAGGTGCAGTCCGCAGGGTGCGAGGAAAACCTGCAGTCATCCGGGCTTGACGAACTTGTCCATAAATAGGAACAAGCCCGACCACTTCTGGGAGTCGAAAGTCTGGCGGTGCCACAGCAGTTGGAGAGACCTTGTTGTCACCATAAAGTATGTTGCGAGGAACACGATTCATGTTGACTCCAAGTCTATGGTACTCCTGGGCCTCGTTAAGACGACGCCGAGTTTCTCACAACTCCCGAACAAGACAACGATGGATTTGGTCCATGATGCGAACCATCCTCGCCAACTGTCGCACCTGAGGGTCTTCCCCAAACTGAATCTCATCGAACGTGCTCACTTCTGCACTAGAGCCTTGCTTCGGGAAGTGATCATAGGGTGGTTGAGACAACTCCGTCAAATCATGACGAAGAAGGCTTATCATCCTACTAGCAGCTTCCTGAATAGCCATAGACTCAGAAGTGGCATGTGATTGGACACAGTATGGGATACTACCCGCCACCTGTTTGGCAATGACGTTGATGATGGCGCGATACTCTTCCATCCCTGGTCCCCGGTCTCGTCGATAGACGGCGCACTTCGGCTGATAGGTGAAGTTGGCTCGCCACATCATGTCCTGCAGCAAAGCCAGAAATCCATCTACGTCCTCAGCCCGGGTCTCCTTGACTAAATACCACCCGCTCATCTATAGATAAAAAGACAAGGTAAGTGAACAGTTTATTCTTGAAAAACCAACAGAAAGTTGGGAAAAGAATCGATACTAGGGAAGATAATAAATAAAAGATGTCATACCTAAACTTTCCGAAATTATTTTACTAGCTTAAAAATAATTTCTCAGAAGACTCTCTAATGCTAACGGCCATGCTATTTCTAACCTACAGGCAACGTATGCTCTGATACCAACACTGTAAGGACCCTAGAATATTGGAATTTATGCCAAATTAAAAATTACACTAAAATTATAATTAATAATTAAGAACATTTCGGTCCTTAATTAAAAATCATACCAGAAGCATAAATTTAACAAGGTATAAATCCAATATTCAGGTTCCCGGATATATGTCTTACAATGATTCCCAGCATCAGTGACCATTGCACATATATCCTTAAACAACATTGCATCACACATACAAGGCATCCATTTACATAATTAAATATAGGTTGATACAATTCGATTTCATTCTACAATATAAGTGACTTTGGTCACAACAAAGCTTTAGCAGCGGAAACAAAACTAAACAGCAAAACCACCAATGGCCCCATCACCCGCAGGCTATTGCGTGGAGATTAGAAATAGCTTCATTCGTTAGCGTCGCCCTGAGTAGCGCTAACGGGTACCTCATATAAATAACCATCCTCACCAGCAACAAGTGATGAAAGCACCTGAGTACAGAAGGTACTCGCAAGACTTACACAAAACTACTAAAAGAATGTGTTTAGTAGGGCCTAAGCAAAGGAATAGAGGTTAACATGCATAAGGTTGTCACATGAAGGTTATAGTGGCATTAATTTTTGCATAAAGCTATACATCTTAACCTACACATGCTAGATTTTAACAAAGCGATTTTACAAACTGATTTGAACTAAAAACAGTAAGTAACATAACAAATAATAATAAACCACAACAATAATAAAGTGGCTATCCACCACAAGAAAACATCGCATAAATACCCTTCATGCCGAACCAGAACCCGAAGCATAGGTTTAAATCAAAGTCTATACAGGTGACATCAACTCAAGTATCGTCCATGACCGTGGACACGGCTATTCGAACAGTTTTAACCCTGCAGGGGTGTACATCTTTACCCACACGACTTAGTCAGCCCGTTGCCTTCGGATGCCTCTGAATAATGACACACTTCCTTTGGTATGCCGACCGGGGAAACTAAGATTTGGTAATTTTCAATGAGTTGACACTATTGAGTTGGGCTACCAATGTGTGATTGATCCGGTTGGTGTAGGCTAGACCACCTACTAACCAACAGGGCACACATGTTACGCCGGAACATCCGATTCAATAAAAGAAATAAAAGTTGTGCTCCCTGCACATATAGTATTGAAATCGGAGCCTTATGAACCCGGATAAATCCAAAAGTTCTCGCCCTTAAGAATATATGATATAGACACAAGATCAACACATATATCCTTATCAACCTGCATCCCAACTCAATAACACCAACCCCTTACTTAACCAAACAGCGCCTATACACCGCGTGTGGAAGTACGTTGTGGCTTGAATTGAATAGTCAGAGTTCAGTCCTTAATTGATCCAGACAAGACCACTACATTTCCCAATCTTGTGCACGAAGGCACCACCACTAGCAACCACTTGTCCAGATCTTAAATTCAGTATGTCAAACAAAATTTAAATTAATTTCTGATTTAAATAGACTGAACAAAGAGTTAAAATAACTGAAATTCATTTATTGTTCCCATGATTGACAAGATAAGCTTGCCAAACACTAACGTTCTATGGACTGCATGGCTAAGCAAAGTTTGAAACTAAGTAGTTCAATATAAACCAATACCTTAGGTTTTGAGTGTATGATCTGACTTATGTTAAGCCACAAGTGTCAGGTTATAGCTATCTATGGATAGGTCATCAATAATTTTTAAGGAAATAGCATGCAACAGTATCACTGTGTTTTGTAAATCTACAGTTCAAAAATTGGGATCAATATGGTGCAAAGAGGATGCTTGCCTTGATAGTAATAAACTTCTTGTTCAGTCTTTGATGGTTCGAAGAGAATCAACCACTTCACAAGATTCAGAATCTAAAAATACAAAAATCCAAGGAACAGCAATAAGAAATCCATAAGGCAAAGCATTGACAAAGAATGTGTGAGGACCGAGAATATTTAACTAGTAACACTTAACCTCCAAATGGTTCTAGCGTTACTAATTAGACATTCTAAGCCTCGATGGACATATGCTTCCTGCACTGCAACATATGCACATCATCACAAAATCATACATCATTTCCATACAACAATTAACACTAAGTTCAACAACGATATACATAAAGTAAAGTTATTACAAAAGAGCCGACCGGCCAAATAGAACAATAAACAAGAATGACAATGGAAGCAAAGGTGCCATAAGATGGCTAGAACAAAAGTCGACCGTTAGCCACACCACCCACAAGGCAACCGACCAGGGCCGCTAAGTTAGACGCCTGCAAGCTACCACAAAGACAACTCACGAAGTGATGCCTCAAGCTCACCTTCTTCCTCCCGCAACAATTACATTTAAGCAAGATAACTGAGTACACAAGGTACTCGCAAGACTGACGTGTGGAATAGCAGACCTATTCATAAGCTACATGCAAGCTTATTTAGGTGGAGGTTGTATGTCTCATTTTGCATAAAGCCAACTTTATTTGCAATAATGTAATATATTTGAAAGCAAGTTTACAAATAAATTTTAATGTTGAAGGTAATAACGAAAATAATGATAAATACAAGTAACCACCTAGAAGTGACTATCCCAATAGCCACCACAACATAGCACGAATCCCCGATTCGTACCACCCATCAAGTTTTAATTAAAAGGGTTGTAGTCTAACTCTTGAAAGCTTACCCAAGCGTGTCCATAACCTAGGACGAGGATATTCGAATAGTTTTAACCCTGCAGGGGTGTACCAATATACCCACACTTCAGACCGCCTTTAAGCCGCAAAGCACACTTCCGAAGGTATGCCGGCACGGCTAAGTCCTACGAGACGCTTTCCAATATTGTGCATTGACTACGAGCCGCTCGTATGGATAGAAACCCATATGCTTACATTGCAAGCCGAAAGACAACAAATCCCATCACGGGTGAAGTCTTTCGGACACTACAATGCTCCCAACACCATCCCTCCTGCGACTCCCTGCGACCCGAAGCCAATACACGCCAAAGTACTAGGTCAAGAGAGGTCCCATACCCTCTAGTGTGGTTAGCATGCACAAATTGCTTGGATAACAGGTACTCACAAGATGTTCGGTCCTTAATTGACTCGGGCACCATTCCAGTCACACCCAGAAGCACACCAATCATACCATTGTGCCCAAGTCTAAATCCTTTTGTTTTTAGGTTTTAGTTTTCATAAATAGACATGGCACAAGGTTGAAATCATAGATCATAATAAATTTGATGTGATCAAGGTTATCGACAAGTCGATAACCGCCCATTTCTACCGGAAACTAAGCATGGCTAAGCAATTAATTCGCAACTACTAAGTGACAAGAGCTCATCCATGAGCTCTAATCACAGCAATAACCTAGGCTCACGGTAGTAGAGAATAATCATTGGCCTAAGGAAATGCATCTACTAGGTCAACCAACGACAATAGTTTAACACAAAGTAGCAATGCATACATAGAATTTGTAATGAACATAAATACTTAAAATACATGGATTAACATGATCAAACTGCTTGCCTTACTGGGATTGGTCTTGCTGCAGAGGGGAGTGCTCAGGTTCAAAGTTCTCTTCGGAACCTAACGCGAAAAGGCGATAAAAATCGATAAGAATGAAGACACCAAAAGGAACTCAACAACAAAGAACAACCAAAACCGATGAAATTTCTACAGCAGCTAGGGGTTGATTTTAGACAATTTTAGAAACAAGAATCACTTCAATAGGACTTAGTATGAAAAAGTTATGCCCTGAACAATTTCTCTCAGCCTGCAAAATCCTAATTAAATTAATTTCGGTTACTGTTCATGGTGAAAATTTCTAGAATGATCTGGAACTTGAAATTTTTATGGTAGGTAGATATGGTTATCCTAACAACAACAAAACTTAGTTTGCACAATTTGGAGTTGAAATGAATTAGTTATGACTTTTCTAAGTTCTAAAACTAGTGAATCATTAATTTCAGTGGCAAGGATCATATGAAGACCTATTCTATATTACAGTACATTCCTAGTGGGTTTTAACAAAACTTAGTTTGCTCAGTTTGGTATTACAGAGAATAAATTATGCATTTTACAAATTTTCAATGAATTTCTAAACCACTATTTTCACTAAACAAGATCATGCAGTCATCAAACATTTTCTGCTACATAACAGTGCCTAAATTCATTCTCAGATTAAATTTCATACTATAACAAAGCTACAACAACTGGAAACATTCAAAAAGAAGCTAAAATGACAAAGTTATGCACTTTTTAAATTTGAAACAATAAAAGACTGAGAAAATTTGAGCTCTCGGGAGGTCCAAATGAACTGGAAGACAAAGGAGAGGTCGTGGGCCGTCGATCCTTCATCGCACGACCACGGACCTCGAAGCACAACGCACAAAAGACCTCCTCCCGCACTGGGGAGGTCTGGACCGTTGAGATCTGATCCAACGGCCACGACCAGTGCATGCACAGCGCACGCAAAGGAGGTCCTCGCGCCTAACAGACGTCGTGACCGTCAGATCAAGATCTGGCGGTCCCGACCACTAGGGGAGGTCCTAAGGCTTTAAATCTGAGGAAGGAGGTCTAGCCCGATATAAATCTAACGGTTTAGACCAGAGGAGGAGGTCCTAAAGCTACGGATCTAAAGGATGAGGTCCTAGACGGTCAAGATCTCCAGAGGGAGGTCTTGATCGGCTGGGATTAACACGAGGAGGTCTTGGATGGCCAAGATCTACTCGGGGAGGTCCTAAGAGATAGTATTTTAATCGGAGGAGATCTGGACGGCTCAGATTAGACCTAGGGAGGTCCTGAACGATCCCGATCGACGCAGAGGGAGGTCCTGAGTCTAAGGATTTTACAAAGGAGATCTAACGCTCAGATCTAAATCCGGGGAGGTCGTGTGTAATACTCCGGAAGTGTGAGAGGTCAAGAATCGGATTAATAAAAATTAATCGGTAGAGAATTATTTAATCGGGAAGAATTTTATTTTAGAATCGTCAAATCAAGTTGAGAGAGGGGCTTTTCACTGTTCTCATCCACTGGGCCTGGGCCTTGGCCCATCAAGCCTTCTTGTGGCCGGCCAAAGGGAGGTGCCACCCTCCCCAAACCCTAGCCGCCTCCCCTTTTCCTCCTCCCACATGCGGCCGCCTTCCCTGCTCCTTGCGCCTCCCTTGTCCAAGCTGCTCCTTGCGCCTCACCTCAGCCCGGTGCTGCTCCCCTTGCGCCCCCTGTTTAGGCTGCTGCCCATTGCATGCAAGAAGGAGAAAGAGAGGAAGAGAAGAAGGAGAAGAAGGAGAAGAATGAGAAGAAGGAGAAGAAGATCTTGCGTGGGGTTTGATTCAGCAAGTTCTAGCGGTTCTACAAGGGTAACGAGATGCCTTCCCCGCTGTTTGATTCATAGTAGATGCGAAACCGATTAGAATTGTTGGTTAAATGTTGGGCTGCAAAGATTCGATTCTGTCAAAGACCTTATGGGGATTTCCGTGTATTTAGAGGCTAAATTTTAAGTTTCCATCTCCTAGAGTTAGGTGGGTTATGTCGTTATCTTTCAGTAGCCACGAAGATCACCCTGATTCCGAGGTCTGAGTCAAAAGTTATGGTCGATTTAGTATCTGCTGCCAGAAATCTGACGAGAATAATCTGTCTGGATATTTCCTAAAATATGAAAGGGAAATTGGTGGAATCTGAAAGTTCACACAACTAGGTTATTGTAGATAATTCGATAACCTTTTTAGATTGATAAAGAACGATCAATTCGGAGTTACCTATTAAAAGTTATGATCATTTTAGTTTTGCTGTTCGTTTGTGTAGGCAGTTTCTGTACTGAAAGTTCAAACAATGGTTAGCCTAATATTTTGGCCGAATTGGATTATCCTGTCAACTAGAGTATTGTTTGTGAGTCAGTTAAGAATCTACAGAAATTGGGTTTACCTCTTTTGACTTCCTGTTCATGAGTTATGTCAATTACCGTGCGCTGTCCAGAACGGTATATGGCAGAAACGTTGTTTTTCGTTTCAGCTTTGTAAACTCGCTTTGAGTCGTCCGATGAAGCGATGTAGAATGCCGATTAGTAGCGCTGAGTATATTATGTCTTAATTGAAATTATTTTACCTGTTTAGGAGGTGAAGCCTCAGGTTTAGGAGTATCATCTTTGCCGGCTAACGCGTCGCATCGTGGAAGGCAAGTAAATGTAGCGGTTGTGCTACGGTTTAACCCGTTGTTCTTACTACTTGCACTATGCATGATTGACGTAATGTTAAACGATATGCCATGGTTACATGTTTTCTAAGTATGAATGTGGTAGCAAGATATTAATCAATTGCTATGTTTGGATGAGTTGGGGTAGTATTGTGGTAATTTGCTTAATGAGCCAAATGCGGAATATGAAAATAAACTCAAGGTGGACATGTTGATAATCCCTTGTGGTTACATTCATGATGATCATGTTGTGGTCTATGTGGTAGAATTCCCTTTAGATCGACTGATTTTGATCTTGGTGAATCGAGTGGGGGTTATGTGGTAACGGTTTTTTGACACAATGGTATTGTGCGTAATGAGACACATGTGGATTATGAGGAAATATTCATGATGAGTATGTTGTTGACCTTCGTGGTTAAATTCTTGTGGTTTATGATTATCATATCATTCATGACATATCATGACATTTGCATTGTGGATGTCGCGCTTATAGCGGCGATCAGCAGAACACAACATCGTGCATTGCAGTAACACGATGCATACCTTTACCTTGTTGGGTAAAGGTGCAGTGGAGCATAGCATACATATGCATTGCATTGTGGAAAGATCATTTGCATACTTATGCAATATATTGAGGTGAAGTTATTTTGCAAACAAGCGCAACTTCATAGTTGCAATGTGGAAATTGACTCATGAGAGTCTCTTGTGGTATGAGTAATGTGGTTGTGGTGGTGGAATGGGGTTCATCCCTTGTGGTATGGTAGAGGTTGTGATTGTGGCATGAGATTCTTCTCTCTTGTGGTAATCGTTGATAGTAGTTGTGGATGTGAGAAATAGTAAAGTTATGAGGTAAAACATGTTAATACTCTATTGTCATTGGTAGTGGTAGTGGTGAATAATATGAAGCAGTTGATCAAGATTTTGTTGTTAATATTTTACTATCTTTGGTAGTAAATATGGTTGAGGCTATAATTGTGTTCATTATGAGAATTGGATATTGATGCTTAATATCTTTGTAGTTTAATTAGCTTGTAAATGAATGTGGATTCACATTATGGATGTGGACATATGGATACTTTAATGATGTTGTATATTTATTTGTAGTCCGATTAGCACATTAAATGCAGTTTGCTTGTGAGATTTTTATCTCACCCTTGTTTTCCCCTACAGTGATTGTTGAGCATTCATGGGATGGGTAGAGCGGCACCACAATAATGCACTTGGTTCATCAACTCATGTTGTAATAAAGTCGATGAAATTCTAGCCAAATGCTTAACTATTTGTGGATGATTATGTTGTTAAATAAGGATGGACTTGTGAACCATTCTTTGATTAATCTGCTAGAGGTTGTTTAATTATTGAACTTGTTACCGTCATCTTTATTCCCTTAGTTGTTTATGCTTCCGCTTAGTGCTTCTTGTCTAGAGTTGCCGCGAATTAATTTTGTCTTGAAATTATTGGCTAGTCAGAGTGGTTAAGTAGCATTCGGGGTAATGTGGATCTGGGTGTTACGATTGGTATCGAGCGGGCTTTAGGTCCGTGGTAATTAAAAATATTAAATTGACACCTTTGGTGCACAGTAGGATGGGATGGGTCAAGCATTGCATTCGTGCTTTGACATGTTATATTGATTATTCATGCTATGAGATAATCCTGTATGTTTATGTGTTGTTTCTATGATCGCTATGAGTGAGGATAGTCAATGATAAGAGGTAGGGTTTGCGGTCATGCCTTGGGCATTGCGGTTTATACCCCTGATGGTGGTACAGGGATATTGATGCGATTACCTCGGGTAACTTAGTTGCGGATGTCATGGGTAAGTTTCTTAGAAAAGTGTTATCCTCCTTGAATTGATGTTGGCGATTCTTGGCCTATTGCGCTTAATGATTTTCTCTCGGGTTAGCCGTTTATTGCGGTTGTTAGGTGTCACTAGGCCTCTCAATTGTTCTTGAGGCCAAGTATTGTTTCTTCTCGATTGATGGGTTGTTTGATCGCCGTGAGCAGTGCTTTGGAGAGATCGTATTTTTCCGCGTTGTTCCATCTTTCTTCTTTGGAAAACATGACTCTTGTATTTCGTTTGATATTTTGAGAGAGAATCAAAGCTTACGTGGGAAGTTCATTAACTTGTGGAAGCATTGGCTCTATGCATTTCTTCTGAGTTATTTCGACTTTTGAAGTTTGATTTTCTCCCTAGAAGGAGTGTTAAAATCCTTTATGTTGTTTTGTTGTGTTTAAGTAGTAGGTGGTAATTATGTAAATAATTGATAGATTGTGAATTATCAAGTTGAAAAGTTAGTGTGGTACATCATTAATTTCTACTAACATCTTTAGAAGTGAAGTTGATTAATATGATGTTGTCCTGTTGTAGTTTCTTGAAGATTTGTGGCTAAGAATTTAGCGATACATGTGTAGAACTCATGTATTTATTAAGGATTATGAAAAACAATTGTATTGACTATTGTAGTTGTTTAATTTTCCCAACTTGTTGGATAGATTGGATTGATTGATCTTAAGTAATTAATCTGACCATTCGGGATGGTCAAGTAAGGAGGTGTTGGAATATTGCCTTAATAAGATTAACCTTAATTATGTCCTCTCTTTACATACTTGATGAGCATGTACAATGTTAAAGTTATGTAACTTTTACCATGCTAAATTGTTGAATTATGTATAAAGAAATGGATGAAGGTTGATGTATTGACTTGCATAAATCTTGTCTTATAAAGTGGTATTATTGATGTTTAAAGTTATTTTATTTTAATATCTTAACATAAGGTGGAGTATCGAATCTGTGCTCTTTATTGTCTTTGTGATTGCAAATTAGAGATAGGATCATTAATGCTATGCTGATGAAAAATTAATAATCAATTATTAACAGCAATGGCTAGAGTGTAATTACTTGTTGCTAAACTAGAGTTGAGCATCAGTACGAGATAAATGTATGGAATCTAATAAGAGATTCATACTAGCATGTTTTGTGAGGTTGTTATGTTCTATTATCATCTTGTTAAAGAGTTTGTTTTAATATGATGGCTTATGCACTAGGTTTAACTAGATTAAGTAGTTGTAATCTTATTTGGATAATAAGAACATGATGAAGTGATTATGGTGTTGAATGTTTTAAAAAAATTTAAAGGAATTGATTAATTCCATAATACTAATTGAATTGAAGGGTGTGATATATGCGGTTGGAATCTTTTTGTACCTTATGACTTGTGTGATAGCCGAGGTTGCTTTGAGTAAAGCGACATGTTGAATGATCTTTTTGGTTTTTATCTGAGTCTCGTGTTGTGGTCTTCAAGCATCCTTTGTTGGAAATGGCGGGATGTTGTAATCAAAGAAAATTGCTTCTTATTGAAAGGAAAAGTTGTACTAGAAGTATTTGAGGTACAATTGATCTTATCTTGTGTTTTTCCAACCTCATTGCTATTTGTTATTCTTTTGGTCTTTTGGCTCTGTGATGATAACCATTTTCGTATCTTTGGAATTTATTTCTTCTTACCTCTTCTTCTAAGAACATGGTAATTGTTGTGGGTTGCGAAGCCTTTTGTTGGTCGTGGTTTTGGGATAGAGTATGATTTGCGGGGCCAGAGAGTCTATCTACAATGGTGTAGATGATGTACTCAATTGAGCTAATTGTTGAGGTGGCCAACTTGAGTTAAATGAGTTGGTGTGTTGGGTAATGATTTGAAAATCCTTGGTTCAAGGAAGTTAAATTATTAAAAGAAATGAATTGGGAAATTATTGTTATGTCAAGTAGTGCGATGCTCTCTTGATTCTTGTTTATGCTTTGTGTTTATGGCGAGACCATTTGCAATTTGAGTTGACGTATGTTGAGGCGTAGTCTTTTCCATTAGGAAAAGAAATTGATTGTTTTGGTCTGTCGAGTGATTTTTTTACTCTTAGCTTATGTGGTGTGGTTCTCCAATTGTCTACTTGGCGAGTAGAAATATTTTGTGGTGAATCCTTTGATTTGGATCGTGGTCCTTTGAAGGAAAGCTGGTTGCTAGTGTGATGCTTGAGAGTTCTTTACTCTTACATTCTTTGGGTTCTGCTTGCAAAAGATACCGTTGTGCTTCTAGTAGAATGATGTGAGTGGAATTTGTGATCAAATTCTTTAAAAAGGTATATTGGGTTATCCAGGTATATTTAATAAGAGAAAAGTGTTTTAAGAAAGAGGATGGTTTGAGAAAGTGGTCTTAATAGTTATTATGGAAATTTTGCCAAAATGGCGGGACTGTTGGCTGCTCAGGGGCCGACAAAAGAATTATGCGGATGTTCGCGGCGAGAATTGGAGTTTGCGGTAGGAAGCCTTGTGCTCCTTTGGGTGTCTCCAACCAAGGGTATTGTTCGTTTGGTACCACCGAAGCTTTAGCCCGCATACATCGGTACTTTTCGGTGGTTGCTCGGGTGGGTAGTTTGGCTTATCGTGCAGAGTTGCCAAACTCTTTGAGTGATGGGCACAATATTTTCCATGTGTCTATGCTGAGGAAATACTTGCGGGATCCAGAACACAAGATTGACCTGGACCAGGTCACAGAGGAGCAGGATCTCACTGTGGAGAGTCGGCCAGTTCGTATCTTGGATACGTCGGAGCGGGTCTTGAGGAATAAGACCATCAAGTATGTGAAGGTCTTTTGGACGAATCAGTCTGAGAGAGAAGCTACGTGGGAGTTGGAGGATCATGTGCGAAAGAAGTACCCCGAGCTCTTCGAGCCTGGTGAGTACTCCTAGTTTGGGTTGCTTTTTGCTTGTTGTTCTTTTCTTTGTGGTCTGTAGAGTTGGATTCGAGGGCGAATCCTTTTAAGGTGGGAAGAATGTAATACTCCGGAAGTGTGAGAGGTCAAGAATCGGATTAATAAAAATTAATCGGTAGAGAATTATTTAATCGGGGAAGAATTTTATTTTTAGAATTCGTCAAATCAAGTTGAGAGAGGCTTTTCCATTGTTCTCATCCAATTGGGTCCAGGCCTTGGCCCATCAAGCCTTCTTGTGGCCGGCCAAAGGGGAGGTGCCACCTCCCAAACCCTAGCCGCCTCTCCCCTTTTCCCTCCTCCCACATGCAGCCGCCTTCCTGCTCCCTTGCGCCCCTTGTCCAAGTTGCTCCTTGCGCCTCCCCTCAGCCCAGGGTGCTGCTCCCTTGCGCCTCCCCCTGTTTAGGCTGCTGCCCATTGCGCAAGAAGGAGAAAGAGAGGAAGAGAAGAAGGAGAAGAAGGAGAAGAATGAGAAGAAGGAGAAGAAGATCTTGCGTGGGGTTTGATTCAGCAAGTTCTAGCGGTTCTACAAGGGTAACGAGATTCCTTCCCCGCTGTTTGATTCATAGTAGATGCGAAACCGATTAGAATTGTTGGTTAAATGTTGGGCTGCAGAAGATTCGATTCTGTCCAGTACCTTGCGTGGGGATTTTCGTGTATTTAGAGGCTGAATTTTAAGTTTCCATCTCCTATATTTAGGTGGGTTATGTCGTTATCTTTCAGTAGCCGCGAAGATCACTCGATTCCGAGGTCTGAGTCAAAAGTTATGGTCGATTTAGTATCTGCTACCAGAAATCTGTCGAGAATAATCTGTCTGGATATTTCCTAAAATATGAAAGGGAAATTGGTGGAATCTGAAAGTTCACACAACTAGGTTATTTTAGATAATTCGATAACCTTTTCAGATTGATAAAGAACGATCAATTCGGAGTTACCTATTAAAAGTTATGGTCATTTTAGTTTTGCTGTTCGTTTGTGTAGGCAGTTTCTGTACTGAAAGTTCAAACAATGGTTAGCCTAATATTTTGGCCGAATTGGATTATCGTGTCAACTAGAGTATTGTTTGTGAGTCAGTTAAGAATCTACAGAAATTGGGTTTACCTCTTTTTGACTTCCTGTTCATGAGTTATGTCAATTACCGTGCCGCTGTCCAGAACGGTATATGGGAGGAAACGTTGTTTTTCAGTTTCAGCTTTGTAAACTCGTTTTGAGTCGTCCAAGGCGATGTAGAATGCCGATTAGTAGCGCTGAGTATATTATGTCTTAATTGAAATTATTTTACCTGTTTAGGAGGTGAAGCCTCAGGTTTAGGAGTATCATCTTTGCCGCTAACGCGCCGCATCGTGGAAGGCAAGTAAATGTAGCGGTTGTGCTACGGTTTAACCCGTTGTTCTTACTACTTGCACTATGCATGATTGACGTAATGTTAAACGATATGCCATGGTTACATGTTTTCTAAGTATGAATGTGGTAGCAAGATATTAATCAATTGCTATGTTTGGATGAGTTGGGGTAGTATTGTGGTAATTTGCTTAATGAGCCAAATGCGGAATATGAAAATAAACTCAAGGTGGACATGTTGATAATCCCTTGTGGTTACATTCATGATGATCATGTTGTGGTCTATGTGGTAGAATTCCCTTTAGATCGATGATTTTGATCTTGGTGAATCGAGTGGGGTTATGTGGTAACGGTTTTTGACACAATGGTATTGTGCGTAATGAGACACATGTGGATTATGAGGAAATATTCATGATGAGTATGTTGTTGACCTTCGTGGTTAAATTCTTGTGGTTTATGATTATCATATCATTCATGACATATCATGACATTTGCATTGTGGATGTGCCGCTTATAGCGCGACCATACCCGAGACAACATCGTGCATTGTCAGAGACGATGCATACCTTTACCTTGTTGGGTAAAGGTGCGATGAGCATAGCAACATATGCATTACATTGTGGAAAGATCATTTGCATACTTATGCAATATATTGAGGTGAAGTTATTTTGCAAACAAGCGCAACTTCATAGTTGCAATGTGGAAATTGACTCATGAGAGTCTCTTGTGGTATGAGTAATGTGGTTGTGGTGGTGGAATGTGGTTCATCCCTTGTGGTATGGTAGAGGTTGTGATTGTGGCATGAGATTCTTCTCTCTTGTAATGTCGTTGATAGCAGTTGTGGATGTGAGAAATAGTAAAGTTATGAGGTAAAACATGTTAATACTCTATTGTCATTGGTAGTGGTAGTGGTGAATAATATGAAGCAGTTGATCAAGATTTTGTTGTTAATATTTTACTATCTTTGGTAGTAAATATGGTTGAGGCTATAATTGTGTTCATTATGAGAATTGGATATTGATGCTTAATATCTTTGTAGTTTAATTAGCTTGTAAATGAATGTGGATTCACATTATGGATGTGGACATATGGATACTTTAATGATGTTGTATATTTATTTGTAGTCTGATTAGCTTGTTAAACAGTTTGCTTGCTGAGATTTTTATCTCACCCTTGTTTTTCCCCTGCATGTGATTGTTGAGCATTCATGGGATGGGTAGAGCGGCACCACAATAATGCACTTGGTTCATCAACTCATGTTGTAATAAAGTCGATGAAATTCTAGCCAAATGCTTAACTATTTGTGGATGATTATGTTGTTAAATAAGGATGGACTTGTGAACCATTCGTTGATTAATCTGCTAGAGGTTGTTTAATTATTGAACTTATTACCGTCATCTTTATTCCCTTAGTTGTTTATGCTTCCGCTTAGTGCTTCTTGTCTAGAGTTGCTTTGCGAATTAATTTTGTCTTGAAATTATTGGCTAGTCAGAGTGGTTAAGTAGCATTCCAGGGTAATGTGGATCCTGGGGTGTTACATCGTGAACGGCTAGGATTGCGCCTAAGAGGTCCTGAGCGGAGTTTTCTTTGTAAAAGACCAGGGGTGGCTTTTTACCAAGAGGACCCGAGGTGGTCTTTGCAAAATGACCAAGGGAGGTCTTTTTGCACGGGAAAGATCTAAACGGCTAGGATTTAACCAGGGTGGTCTTAACGGTTGAGATTAATCTAGGGGAGGTCCCGAGGAGGAGGTCTTGGCGGACGTGCGAGAAGTGGTCCTACGGCTAAGATTTACCACAGAGAGGTCTTTAACGGCCGGATCATCACCGGGAGGTCGAGCGGGAGGTTTTTGCCGTGACGATAACAGGAGGAGGAGGCTCACTGCAGCGAGAGGCTCCTCAAAGATTCCGACGACCAATCATTGGCTCTTGGGTGTCCGAATCTTCGCGACAAAAGCCCGAGTGCTAACACGAGCTCACCGCCGACGATGGGGAGCTCGTAGCGAGAACCAAGGACATGGCTGAGTTCTAAATAACGCCAAGAACCTAAAGAACGTGCTCCGACGCGCGACGGCCTTGAACGCCGGCGAGCTGGAGAGAGAGAAAGAAGCCCCATACGGTAAGACTACGAAATCTACACGAGCTCTAGGAAACTAGAGTGAGTTTACCAGGGCCAAGATGAGGTGCTGGGGAGCTCGGAGGAGAGGAGGAGCGAGAAGGGGCGCTCGGTGTGGGGACTTCACGGAGACGAAGAAGAAGGTGATCCCGACCACGAAAAGCAGCTCTCCGACTTGCTCACCCCTGTGATGATTAACCACAGCAGGTTAGAGAGGGCTTAAGGTGATCAAGATGACAAATTGACAAGCCAAGAACTACGATGGGACCACTGGAGCTCGAGGCCTTCAAAGAGCTCCAAAGCCGACAATGGTGGCAGAGAGAGGTGGTGTTCTTAGGTGTTTGAGTTTGGGAACCAGCCCAACTGAGGGAGCTCAAGCACCACAAAGAACGGAGAAGGAAAGGGAGAAGGGAGGTCTCAGGCTATTCATAGCCTGGGAGCTTGGTAAGGGTGTGGCAAGGTCTCAGAACAAAGTCCATGTCACGCCATGGACACCTTTCGATTGACAAGGCAAAAAGGATGACTTCTTTTAGGGCAAAGTCACTGACACATTTAATGCCTAGCGGAAAGAGATGTTGGGAAGGACCAAAAGGTGACAGGCCACTGCTCCAACTGCTCTGACCCTGACACACACGCACGGGTGCGTGAAAATCATGACGACCAGACCTCAGGGAGGTCGGGAGGAAGAAGAACAGGGCTGAGGGAGGTCCTGGACGTCCCTGATGCACTCGGGGTGGTCCTGGACGTCCCAGATCACCCGAGGTGGGGAGGTCTTAACGGCTAGGAGGTCCAGGGGAGGTCGGGAGCATAGGATGGAGATCCAACGGCCAGCGCACGCGCTTGAGATCGAGCCGAGGGGTCTCAGGCCGCTCCACCGAGCCCGACGATCGAGCTCGACTCGGTCCGAGTCGACTCAGACCTATGGTTCCAGAACCTAAACCTCAATAGGAGCTGACCTTTGGAGACTTAAATAGAGTAGGAATTCAACTTCAAAAATCATGAGATTTTTGCAGAAGCTTGCTGGATGAGCTATTTACCTTGAATAAAATTTGTAGAGGCTTTGGCGTTGTGGATTTTCCTCCACAAATCTTAACAAGGTGCTGGTCCAAGGTTTGACCAGAATTTGAGTAGGTTTGACTGACCTCCAAAAGGATTCAAACAATTTCTAAAAATTGTGAAATTTTTCAGAGGGGTCACATACCAACCCAAGAATTTAGGAAAAATATTTCCGGAGATTATCACAAGATGGAACAAGAATGGTTTTGAAGGATCAAGATTTGGATCAAAAACTTGTGACTATGTATTTCCATAACTCTTGTACAATAATTGTTTAGTACATACAGGAAATACATGATGTAAGAAAAAGTTTTAATTTCTACTCATTTTCTTACATTTGAAACACCAGCCCAAAATTGGGATGTTACAGAATGCATGATCAAAATTGTAATGCACGATTAACAACATGCTCAAGCTATAACTGACCCAATAATGATAATAACCTATTTTAATCTCTACTACCATTAATTGTTAAAAAATAGGGTTTAGGTTAAAGTTACAGTTTCAGATTTAGGGAAAAACTGAAATCAGGACAGATTACAACAGAGTGGTTGGGTGATCTAAACATGTATCAAGTGAACTATTTTGCTTGGACTAAGAGTATTCATAACTAGGGTAATAGCCTAACTCATCATTTACTCACTAATTGCCAAAACTAACATTTGAAGATCTTCTTTGCATGGAGCGAGTTCGTAAATGACAAAAAGGAAAAACAAGTGTTGGAGATTTTTGCTTAAATACTAATATACATGAACATAAGATTCTTGCTGGAGCTAAACCTAATCTTTAAGAAAGTTTATACTCTAGACCAACCCCTTGCTAACCCTAATCAGCAAGATTAACAGTAAAAGGCATGCTACAGCTTTTGTCGGTTCATCCGACAAAACAGAAGAAAAAGGTTCTTAGAGCCGTTTTCGATTTAGAAGCAAAGTGATCAGAGATAACCTTTGCTTATGCTACTAGGGATAAGTTAAGACCTAGTTAAGCTGAAAAGATGACATTAGAAACCATAGAGCTTGAAAACAACATGAAAGACCGAAAAGTTATAAAAGCAACTTTTTAGTCAAAGTAAGATTTGAGCATCACGTGCACAAGTGAATGGGTCATGTGAGCTACTGAGGTCCTTAGGTCACTTAAGAAGACAAGAATTAGGGTATAAGCTTATCAGCTGGAGTTGGAGAAGATAAAGTTAAACTTTCGGCCAAATTCAGTGAAGATCCAAAGTTCACTTCTCCTATTTGACCAAAAACGAAAACAATGAGAGATTTGAGTCATGTAGATTACAATACATGATCTGGACAGAAAGGTTTGGAGTATACCTCACCGGAGCAAGAAATCACCACGGTGGTGCTTCAATCGGCTCGGGTTGACAGAGAGCAAATCACTTGTTCAACCTACAAATCATGCCTGAAATTCACATTACCATGGGAATTAGGCATGGTTATAGATGAACAAGGAGTAAGAGCAAGGAAGCTTCACTGGGAAGGAAGAAAGGAAGTGAAGAGAGCTCTTCGGTCAATAATGGCAGTGAGCCAAAAAGCTAGGGTTTATATGGAGTGTAAAACTCCAGAGCAAGCGAGGCGTCTAGAGTTGATGCGGTGGCAATATGGTGCAAGGTGTCCAAGAAGGATTTGCCAAAATCGCGGCGTGACACCACCTCTCCGGCAACGAAGTCGGCGGCGATGTACAGAGAGCGGAGGAAGAGAGCGCCTCACTAACGTGCGGGTCCCGTCGACCACGACAACGCATGCCTTCGCAAGATCAAAAGAATAACGGCCGTCCGATTAGATATGGGCGGCTGCGATGGAGATAAACGTTAGAAGAACGAACCGGTATCTTTCAATATGGACCGCACGATTTTAATCCGACGGTCATATGAGGATCCGGCCCTAAGCGCACGCGGTCAAATAGGTACCGTAGGATTGAAATCCGACGGCCAAAAATAAATGCGCGCCTTTGAGTTTTGAATCAAAAAGGAAGGCGCGGTTAGATTAGAGATCAACGGTGGAGATTGAGTCGGGGCTCGGGTGGTCCGAACATCACCACCCCTCTTGATTGCCCGATTTAGATCCAAGGGCTCAGATTCAATGTGGCGTTCGGGTGACCCGAACGGCCCACTAGATTTGGCCCGTTTATTTAGAATCGAACGGCTCACGCTTATTTTGACCTTTACCATAAAAAATGGTACAACCCAATAAGTGCGCGCCACACGATTTAGATCCTACGGCCAGGATTGAATGGCTCTAGGGGATGGCCCGAATGGCCCAATGAATCCGGCCCATTCGCTTGGAAATCAACGACCACGAATTAGAGACACGTTTAGGATTTTGAGTTGAGATCGGATGCTGTTGGATAAATATCCAACGGTGGAAATGGCACGGAGTACGTGGATAGCCCGCGTGGCTCTGCGAATCTCGGCCGTTCAACTAGGAATCGACGGCTCGCGTTCACTGGAGGTTTGGGTACACGCCCGAACGTGACAGATGCGGCCGGTTTAGACCTAAACCTATTTTGGCTCGGTCGCTACAGTACAAACCGGCTAGGTTTAGGACGGGAGAGTTGACCAGCCCCATTTTAAATCTTCACAAGTTTGACCAGCTTTTAAAAATAGCAAATAAATTTGTAAAAATATAAAATTTTGCAAAGATGTTACTGGGATCATATATGTCCCAAATAAAATTTAAAATCCATTGTTTCACTTTTTAAAATATATAGATAATTACATTAACCCGAATAGGTTTATTTAAATTCAAATATTTTTCTCCAGGTCAAAATAATTTCTAAAAATTCAACAAAATTTATTTTTGGCCAAGATAATTCATCTAGTTTTTAATAAAAATACTTCCCAGTCATAATACCAACATTGACTGGTATTTTCCTTTGAAGCTTAAAACAAATTTGAATATTGGCTAGAAAAGAGAGGTTTTAGATTGTAACACACATCCAAATTTCAAAAGTGAACAGTGATGTTATGAACAACATCTCATTACTGTTCATAAAGCATCTTATTACTATTCATTAAAACTTGGGCTATTACAACGAGGCTTATTGGGCCAGCGAAGAGGGCACCGAAGCGGCGGCGACGTGGCCAAGGTGATTTCCTCCTCGGTTTTCTTCTTCCTTTTGCTTCTTCTTCCTCGGTTTTCTCTGCTTGGGGAAGAAGGGAGGGGGGATCCATGGGGCACCGGGGATCCTTTTAAAGGCGTTGGGGTAGGGAGGGAGCCATTGGGGGGCTCGGGCGAGCGTGCGGGTGGCAGTGCGGCGCGCGTGCGGCTGCGCCGCGGCTTCGGGCCGACCGAGGACAGTGTGGGGCGGTGAGTACGAGGAGAGACTTTGGCGCGCAGTGCATGGCTCCGGTGGGCAGCGGTATGGCGTCTTACGGACGCCAAGGCACGCAGGCTCGGTGCTGGCCAAGACAAGCGAGGCGCGGCGAGGACGACTCGAGGATGACTTCGTTCAAGCGGCGAGGCGCGAGGATGATGAAGGACAACCTGGTGTAGGCGCCAATCAGCGATGCGGCGAGGCGGCGCAGATGGCACACGAGCGCACGGGGTTGGTGCGGGCGTGCGGGGCCAACCCAAGGGGTGAGAGGAGCGGCTCAGTGCACGGAGTCTTTGCGGGGGTGCATGGGAGTGGCATGGGTGGCCAAGGGAGGAAGAAGGTAGGGAGGGGAATGAGCTGGGTGAGGATGAGATTTGAAAGGAACGAAAATGGGGCGTTACATCCATCGACCACTCGGTTCGACAACCATCGGACACCAGGTGGCTTTGAGCAACACCGTGGCACCGGAGACGACTTCGAAGAATACCATGGGTACCGCAGACGCCAAGACGTCCCTCGGACACAGTTGGATCGACCACGCCTTCCATGTTTGGAACTCCCAATCTCGATGGTTGGATCGACCGATCACTGGTTGACTAAATGCGATCAATATTTCCGCGCATATCAAATCCCTGAAGATGATAAAGTCTGGATGGCCGCTTTTCACCTTTCAAAGGTTGCTCACTCATGGTTCTATCAGTTAGAACGCGTTGAGGGACAGATTCCCTGGGCTGTGTTCAAACACTATTGCTCGATGCGTTTTCGTCTGGCCATGCGCACAAATACGTTGGGAGATCTCAAGCATCTACAACAAACTGGCTCACCGACACACTATCAGTAGGAATTCACAGACCTCTTATGCCATACCGTTGGTTTGTCCAGGACTCACTAGATTGAGCTATTCACCGCCGGGCTTGCGGAACAAATTCACACCCACGTGGAGTTAGGAGGACTGACGTCCCTGCAACAGGCTTTGAACTTGGCATGCGCATATGAACGCCTCCACCCGATTGTAGCAGGTTCGACAACAGCGAGTCCGCCAAATTCAACCAACCGGACGATTGGCTGTGCCGGGCTACCGTAGCCACCTCGCGCCCCCCATCACTGCTGGCACCATCGGCGACAACCGCGCCTTCCACGACCCTAGCGACCACGGAGACACACACGGGTGTCTTTCGCCATCTGTCCGTCGCTGAGATGGCTGACCGCCAACAACACGGCTTATGTTTTAAGTGTGATGAGTAGTTTGTGAGGGGACATCGCTGCAAAATGTTGTTTTGGCTGGAACCCGAAGGCGACCATAGTCCTGACGATATGTCAGAGGACTCCATAGCAACGGAACTCGAACCAGAAATTTCTTTGCTCGCAGTTACTGGTATTTGCACGGCCCAGACAATGCAAGTGTCAGTCCGTATCGGCGCATTCGAGGACATTGCCCTGTTCGACACAGGCTCTACCCACAACTTCCTCAACACGGCATGTTTGTCTATAGTCAACCTCACCATCCAACCTCATAGCAGACTCCGAGTCAAGGTGGCCAATGGTGACAGGTTAGCTTGCGCCGGTATTTGCAAACAGACCCCCGTGATTATTGCGCCTTCAGAGTTTTCCATCGATTTCTATATCATACCATTGTCAGGTTTTGATGTCATTCTAGGAATGCAATGGCTTCGCACGTTGGGGCCGGTATTATGGAACTTCGCACAAATGCAGTTCTCTTATTGGGAGCATAATACTCAGATTACCTGGATTGGGCTGAACCACCAACCTATGTCCGCCGCTATGTTACAAGCTGCAGTTAGCATCGATCTATTGGTATCACTCGGCTAAGTTCGAGCATTGGTTCTCGCACCTATCGGTTCGCCACCGCCCGATCATGCGATCATCGCATACGCTTGTGTCCAACGCGCTGAAATCGCGGTACATCCTTATCGCTATGCACATATCTAGAAAGACGAAATTGAGCACCATTGCGCCACAATGCTAGCCCAAGGGATTATTAATTGAGCTCGTCACAATTTTCATCACCAGTGCTTCTTGTCTGAAAGAAAGACACACCGTGGCATTTTTGTGTGGATTACCGCGTGCTCAATGAACACACAATCAAGGATAAATTTCCAATTCCACGTGGACGAACTCTTGGATGAGCTGGAAGGAGCCTATTTTTTCACCAAGTTAGATTTGCGCCCGGCTATCACCAAATTCGCATGTGTCGGAGGATGTACTAAAACGGCGTTCGGACACACCACGGCCATTTTGAATTCTTAGTTCTTCCTTTTGGCTTATGCAATGCTCCTCTACTTTTCAAGCGATGATGAATTCCATTCTTCAGCCTTTCCTCTGTCGATTTGTGCTAGTATTTTTCGACGATATTATGATTTATAGTAGGACTTGGATGGAGCATCTTCATCATGTTCGTCAGGTTTTGTAGACGCTTACTGATCATCAGCTTTTCCTTAACAAGAAGAAGTGCACGTTTGGACAGTGGAAAATTTCGTATTTGGGCCATGTCATTTCGGCCATTAGGGTAGCTATGGATCAAGGGAAAGTATCAGCAGTTCTCGAGTGGCTGCAACCTCACAACATCTGACATTTGCGTGGATTCTTTGGACTAGCCGGCTATTATCACAAATTTATCCAAGATTTTGGCCATGTAGAAGCACCACTGACCCGATTACTCTGCAAAGAAAGTTTTCAGTGGTCTGAGGAGGCTTCAGCTGCCTTTGACGTTTTGAAACAAGCCATCGCGTCGGCATCGGTCCTTCAACTCCCTGATTTTACAAATGATTTTGTGATTGATTGCGATGCATCGAGGGTCGCTTTTGGCGCCGTTCTGCACCAAGGTGGTCGACCCATTGTATTTTTTAGCAAATCCGTGGCTCCTCATCAGGCTAAACTTCCAGCTTATGAACGAGAACTTATTGGGCTCGTATTTGCTGTTGGACATTGGAGGCCTTACATCTGGGGTCAGCCGTTTCGTGTTAGGACAGATCATTATAGTCTGAAACATTTATTAGATCAACGTTTGATAATGATGTTGTAACATCCCAATTTTGGGCTTGTGTTTCAAATGTAAGAAAATGAGTAGAAATTAAAACTTTTTCTTACATCATGTGTTTCCTGTTTGTACTGGACAAGTATTGTACAAGACTTATGGAAATGCAAAGTCACAAGTCTTTTGATCCAAATCTTGTTCCTTCAAAAACAATCTTGTCAAACCTTTTGATCATCCTCTGGAAAATTTTTTCCTAAGTTCTTGGGATGATATGTGACCCCTCTGAAAAATTTCACAATTTTTAGAAATTGTTTGAATATTTTAGAGGGCAGTCAAACCTGTTTGACCCTCAGTCAAACCTAAAACCAGTACCTTGTAGAATTTTCAGAGAAAAATACAATACATAAAAACCTCTGCAAATTTTATACAGGGTCAATGTCCCAGTCAGCAAGCTCCTGTAAAAATTTCAGAATATTTGGAGTTATTTTGCTACCCCAAATAAATCCTCAAGAGTCCCAGCCTTAATTTAAAACCTAAAGCTGACTCACCATTCATTGGGTTCGAGTCGGGCTCGAGTCCGAGCCACTTGACTCGGTTGAACCACCTAGCTGCACCGAGCCGTGTTTTAAAACGCGCGTGCAATCTCAGCCGTTGGATTCAAATCGCTCGGCCCACGTTCATGTGAGCATTCGGACCCTCCGGTTGCATTAACCAATTGGGACCGTTGGATCTCAATCCAACCGCCCGCACTCGAGGGCACCGGGTATCGCCCAACTTCGTTTAATCGTAACCGCCCATTTTCAATCCAACGGTCCTTCGCTTTTGTTCTTCTTCCTCCTCGGCTTCTCGTGCGCGGCGACAATGGCCGAGTGAGAGCGCGGCGGCGTTGATGTGTCACTTCAATGATTGTTTCGTCAACGTCTCTCTGCGGGGCATTTAATGCGCACCAGGCTTTCTCCTCCATTGTCACCGTGCTCACTTGCTCCCATCTTTTCTTGGTCCATGACCGTAGCATGAACCGAGCCCACCATGGACTCGGGTTCTTGCTCGAAACCCTAATTCCTTTCCTACAAATTGACCCTCTAGGTCCTCCTGGTGTTCTTTTGCACCACCCCTAGCTACTCTCTGTGCTTGAGCTCAAAACCACCTCACACCCTCAAAGCACCATTGTTGACCGTAGAGCTCCAATGGCGGCCTTGGTGTCCAGTGGTTCATCTTCAACCTTTCTTGCACCCTTTTGAACTCCTCAACCTCCTTTATATTTCCCTAACTTGATTTTGGGTTGCATTCACAGAATCACTCAATTTTAAGTTTGGAGATTTTCGTTGGTTTCACCCCTTTCTTCTCCACTCAGGTAAGTGGTTCTTTTGCAATTAATTGCTTTTGGAGCCTCTTTGAGCCATAATGAAGCTGTGGTAATGATTTGGTTCCACTCATTTTGCTCTAACCTCATCTTCCACTTCATCTTCTTGACTCCGTGGACTTTATCGTGTTCAAGTCTTCCCGGCCATATTTGGAGCTCCTCTCGGTTAAGGTAGCTTCTATATAGTCCCTAGAAGTGTTGGCACTCGCTTCCTTGGACCGCAATGAGCATCTTGCTATTTTAAGTGTTTTGCCGTGTCGGCCTCTTTCTTTGTTTTCCCTCATGGCGTTCCTGCACTTCCACCACGGCGAGGTCATCGCTGTTGGTCCGCAACACTATTGCGAACCCATTTTGATAGTTTATGGCGCCCGCCCATGGGGTCGCCGGCGACAAGCCGTGAAAGCCACTCGGGTTTTGTCAGTTGAGAAGCTCCCATTTTCGTCAGATTATTAGGGCACAGTAATTGCTAATCATTGGATGCCATTAATGTGTCTTAATCTGGCCTAATGCCTCACTGACATGTGGGTCCAAATTTCCCCTTTAGTCACCCGTTGGCGTTTATCTGTGCGTTTGGGCATCATTAATGTAAATCTTAGGTTAATTAAGTGTCGGCATTTATTAGTATCGGGATACCCACGTACCCCGCCGAGTGGGCCCATTAGCTTAGCGCCGAAAATCAGAAGTCATTAGGGCTGATTTTGGGTTATTTATTGCTAATCATTGTTAGCAATCAATGTGTCCGAAATTACCTTTTTGGGTCACTGACGTGTGGGCCCTCTGTCCCTAAATCACCTCTGTTCGAAATCTTTAGGACGCATTAATTGCTAATCATCACTAATCATTGGTCATTAGTAATTAATTAGCTGTCCTTAGCGTCTCCTTTAAGTCACTGCCAGGTGGGACCGCGTGCACTGTGCACATGTGTTAAACCTCGCATGTGTGACTCTCAGTCACTGACATGCGGCCCCACGTGTCAGCACTCTTAAATGCACTTCGATCTTGGACCACCGTCCGTTTGGAGATCTGCGGCCTAGATTTTGTATGCGTTCGGACCCTCCGGTTCCCCTCATCATTCTCGGCCGTCCATTACTTGATCTGCGGCCCTGATCGTGTGTGCAATCGGAACTTCCGACTGGAGGCGTGATCGGAGCCGCTTATTTTTAGATCTGCGGTCGAGGGTCGTCGAGGCAACCGCACCGTCCGGGTGCATCCGTCCTTGTGAGCCGTTGGATCTTGATCCGACGGTGAGCTCCTGTTGTGAATCGCGCGCGTGCGCTGTTTTCCGTGCGTGTGGCTCGTTGGATTCTGCATCAACGGCCCACGAGCGTCCACGTCGTTTATCTCCGGTTGGGTTGGTTTCTATTTCTGCAAGTATTTATTTATCAACTGAAAATTGTATCAAAACTTTAGAAATTCATAACTAATTCTAGATAAATCCTTTTTACATGAAACCACCTGTAATAAATTTGTTGTGAGGACCCGGAATATTTAACTAGTAACACTTAACCTCCAAATGGTTCTAGCATTACTAATTAAACATTCTAAGCCTCGATGGACATATGCTCCCCAGAATTGCAGCATATGCACATCATCACAAAATTATACATCAATTCCATACACATACATCACTAAGTTCAACAACGACATAAAGTAAAGTTATTACAAAAGAGAGCCGACCACCAAATAGAACAATATACAAGAATGACAGTGAAGCAAAAGCGCCATAAGATGGCTAGAACAAAAGTCGGCCAGGTTAGCCAACATAACCCACAAGGCAACCGACGCCAGGGCTAAAGCTAGTCGCCCATAGCTACCACAACACAGCTCACAAAAGTGAGGCCCTTCAGCTCACCTTCCTCCTCTGCACAAAACAATTAAGCATAGCAACGAGTACAAAGATTGTCTTTGTACCCACAAGATCGACGTGTGGAATAGCAGACCTATTCATAAATTACATGCGAGCTCATTTAGGTGGAGGTTGTATGTCTCATTTTGCATGAAGCCAATTTTATTTGCAATAATGTAATACATTTTAAAAGCAAGTTTGCAAATCTGTTTAGTTATCAAAGTAACAGAAATGCAGATACATACAAGTAACCACTGGAAGTGACTATCCCAATAGTCACCACAACATATACGAATCCCGATTCGTGCCACCCATCAAGTTTTAATTTAAAGGTTGTAGTCTAACTCTTGAAAGACCTCCCCAAGCGTGTCCATAACCTAGGACGAGGCTATTCGAATAGTTTTAACCTGCGGGGTGTACCAATGTACCCACACTTGAGCAGCCTTTAAGCCAAAGCACACTTCCGTAGGTATGCCGCACGGCTAAGTCCTCTGAGACGCTTTCCAATATTGTGTATTAACTACGCAGTCGCTCGTATGGGTAGAAACACCATACGCGCTTACATTGCAAGCCGAAAGACAACAAATCCCATCCCGGGTGAAGTCTTTCGGACACTACAATGCTCCCAACACCATCCTCCTGCGACCTCCTGCGACCGGAGCCAATACACGCCAAGTACTAAGTCAAGAGAGGTCCCATACCCTCTAGTGTGGTGAGCACGCTAAAATGCTTGGTTTAGTGTAACAAGATGTTCGGTCCTTGTTGACTCAGGCACCATTCCAGTCACACCCGAAAATCACACCAACATACCATTGTGCCCAAGTCTAAATCATTTTGTTTTCAGTTTTAGTTTTCATAAGTAGACATGGCACGAGGTGGAAATCATAATCATAATAAGTTTGATGTGATCAAGGTTATCGACAAGTCGATAACCGCCCATTTCTACCGAAGCTAAGCATGGCTAAGCAATTAATTCGCAACTACTAAGTGACAAGAGCCCATCCACGAACTCTAATCACAGCAAGTAACCTAGGCTCATGGTAGTAGAGGATAATCATTTGCTAAGGAAATGCATCTACTAGGCCAACTATTAAAACAAAGTAGCAATGCATACATAGAATTTGTAATCAACATAAATACTTAAAATACTAGGATTAACATGATCAAACTGCTTGCCTTCTTCTTGTTGCTCAATTGGTTGCGGAGGATCGTTTTGGGATTACCGCAAATGTCGAATCCTAAGCGAAAGGCAAAAGAACCAAGAACAACCAATAAGACGAGCCACAAATAAACAAAAGAGCAAGCAAAACTTAACCAAATGCGACGAAATTTACACATAAGGTAGAATACGAATATACCTAGACATAGAAACTGGAAAAACCTAATTTGGATTTGTGGTGCAATAGATAATGCATAAAAATACATTTTCGGCCATAATTAGCACTGTAGCAAAAATATTTTCTAGAGAGATTTTGAAGCTGGAATTTTTATGGTAGCTACCTACTGGTATAGAGGTAACCCATATAAAATTTCAGGTCATTTGGAGTTAAAGTGATTTAGTTATGATCTTTCTAAGATGCAAAATTGGCATAATGCACTTTCCAGGAGCATAAATATGTTCAAAACTAATTTTACAGAGAAGTATACCAACAGAGGGGTTTTCTAGAATTTATCAAGTATATTTTGCATTTACAGAGAATTACTTGTGCATTTTATAAGTCTTCCAGAATTTTCTAAATGCTAAAAATAGGTACTAACTCATTAATCAAGGTTTCTGTTACAATCTTGGACCTACCATCATTTTTATATTAACATTGGGTTAATAACAAATTTATCAAGGTTGGAATCATTCATTTTGGACATACACATAGCAAGATATGCATTTTCTAAAGTTTTATTCATTTTCTGGAATATTCAAAGTGACAGAAATCAAGTTATTCCTAGTTATACAATTTTCTACACTCTTTGGAACATGCTTAAATCCATTTTTATAATAAGCTAAAGTGATAACATAATTTATTACAGATTGGAATTAACTAAAAGTAGCTAAAATGAATTAGTTATGAGTTTCTAAAGTTTTACATCATTTTGATCGTTAAATAAATACTTACCAAATACGTAACAACCCAAAACAAAGAAAACGACGTGGGCGCCGTGGTGCCGTAGATTTAAAATCAACGGCCCACGCACGCTTGGAAATAGCGCGCGCGCGCCAAACCTAATCGGGGTCCACCGTTGGATCAAGATCCAACGGCCCAAACGAGTGCATGCAACCGGACGATGCGGTTGCCTCGGTGAACTCGACAGCAGATCTAAAGATGAGCGGCTTAGAACCCACATCTAACCTAAGGTCGATTGCACACATGATCTCGGCCGCGATCGCGAGATGGGCGGTCCAGATGATGAGGAACCCGAGGGTCCGAACGCATACAAGATCTAGGCGCAGATCTAAAAATGAGCGGTGGATAATGATCGCAGTTTAAAAGAGGTATCGGCGATTGGGACGCATGTCGGTGACTACAGTCACGCATAGCGATTTAACCCACGTGCACGGTGCTGCACCAGGCCCACAAGTCAGCGACTAAGCAGGGCGGTTAAGACCAAATTAATGATTCTAATGATTGACATTACTTAGACTCTAATGACTGCTGAGATTTGATTCTAACCCTCGGGCACTGATCAATGACCAGAGGTTAATTCCGGCGGCGATTAAATGCCAACTCCTTTAATTAAGCAATGATTAGATATTAATGATGTCGGAACAGTGCGGGATTGATCCAGAGAGCGATTAAAGGATGTTGGGCCCACAAGTCAGTGGTTCAACAATAATGATTAAGACACAGATAATACTAATGATTGGTAATTAATGTGTCCTAATGAGCCGACAGCAGGAGCTCCTCGCGAGGCAAAATCCGAGTGGCTTCCACGGCAAATCGCGGCGACAACGGCGCGCGTGGTGAACAAGACCCAAAATGGATTCGCAATAGCAAAGACGAACCTAATGGTAGCATTCTCGCCGGCGGCGAGGGACTGGAACGCCGGCTAGCCGGAAAATGAAAACGGGAGCTTTACTGCTAAACATGAAAATAGCGAAAAGCTCCGCTGCGGTCCAAGGAAGCGGGTGCCAAAGCTTCTAAGGACTAATAAGAAGCTACCTTAGCGACGAGAAGCTTCAAAGATGGCGGAGATGCTTGATCACGGTGGAAGCTCGCCGGACTCGGAGAAGAAAGGTTGAAAATGACCCCGAGCCAAATGAGTGATCCCAAAGCATCGGTATAGCTTTATTAAGGTTCACAGAGGCTACATGAGCAAGTAATTAGAAAGGAGCACTCACCGAGTGAGGAAGAAGATGACCAAAATCGACCGAATTTGAACAAACCCCAAATTGGACAATTCACGAGAATCAAATCCAAAATTAAGTGAGGGGAAATGTTCAAGGAAGTAAATAGATAAGGTTAGGGCAAAGAAACATGAAGGAGGACCACTGGAACACCAAGAACACCAATGGAGCTCCACGGTCAACAATGGCGGTTTGCCATTTTCGAGTATTAAGCTCCCACACCGTGAGTGAAGCTTGGTGGTGGTCTAAAGACATACCAGAGGCATTGAGGGTGCTTATAAAGTCATGAAAGTGTTAGGGTTTGCACCACTCCTCTCTCGCGCAAAACACAAAACACAAGGCGCGCCACAAGGAAAAGAGGTGAAGACGTGTATTAGGGCATGGCCTAGTTCAATGTACCGCCATACCACTACACGTCGGCTAGGGTGGCATTTAGGGAGCAAGAAATGACCTCACCATGCCTTGCACTGTTTTCGCACAGCGGGAGGTTGAAGATGACCAGCGCAAAAGCTCGGGCGATTCTGTGCGTTGGATGAGACACGAATGGTCGAGATAGTGCCACGCCTACGGGCTTTAAAACACAACGGGAGGTGCGAGTCCTACGATTAGAAACGAACGGCTCCGATTGCTCCACGTCGCAAACTCTTATTTACGAAGTGTACGCGGCGTTGGATCTTAATCCAGCGGCTCAGATTCAAAATGTAACCGAGGGTCCGAAAGTCTCGGCGCATCTCGGCGGTTGGGTGGAGATCTAACGGTTGACAATCAATCTTGCAACCGGAAGGTCCGAAGTCTTACTGCGCGCCGTGCGATTTCGATCCAACGGTCGAGATCGATTGGCGCTTTAAAGAGTGGCTCGGTGCGTTTAGTTGATGGACCGAATCAAATGGCTCGAGCCCGAGTCGACTCGACCCAAGCAACAAGAAAACCAAGTTTGACTTTGAAAAAAACAGAGACTCGAAAGATTTATTTGAGGTAGCAAAATAACTCCAAAAATTATGAAAATTTTACAGGAGCTTGCTAACTCAGATATTAACCTTGTGTAAAATTTTCAGAGATTTTTATGCTGCGAATAAATCTCCAAAAAATTCTGCAAGGCTCTGTTTTAATGTTTGACTGAGAGTCAAACAGTTTGATCGCCTCTAAAATTTTCAAACAATTTCTAAAAATTGTGAGATTTTTCAGAGGGTCACATACCATCACAGAGACTTAGGAAAAATATTTCCAGAGGATGATCATAAGATTTGACAAGATTGTTTTGGAATAACAAGATTTGGGTCAACAAGACTTGTGACAATGTATTTCCATAATTCCTTGTACAAGAATTTCTTGGCACCATGGAACTACATGATGTAAGAAAAAGTTTTAATTTCTACTGATTTTCTTACATTGGAAACACAAGCCCAAAATTGGGATGTTACAACTCTCCCCTTACAAGAATCTCGGCCAGAGATTACATTTACTCGGAGAAGAAAGAAGGAAAATGCACTGCAGGCGATCTTCGCGCTCCCAAGTTGCTTCATCTTCGAATGGTTTGACCACCGAACCTTAAGGAACTTGATGACACGGTTCCTCGTCCTCGTTCGATTCCTCAAGAATACGAGCAGGATGCTCGCGGTAGGTCAAATTCTCCTGCACATCGAGAACCTCCAATGGAGCTTCCTCAGTCGGGACACGGAGGCACTTCTTCAGGTGTGAAACATGGAACACATCATGCACACCCTCAAGTGCAGCTGGTAGCTCCAATCTGTATGCAACTGCTCCAACTTTCTCGATGATACGGTAAGGCCCAACATATCGAGGAGCCAACTTGCCCTTGATGCCAAAACGCTGATGGCCCTTCAAGGGTGAGACTTTGAGATACACAAAGTCATTGGGCTCAAAGCTCAACTCACGGCGACGACGATCTGCATAGCTCTTACGCACGGGTGGGCCGCGCGCGGATGCTCGCGATCAATCGAACTTGACTTCGGCCTCATTGATCGAATCGAGCCGAAAATTGCCGCTCACCACCTCGACCAGTTCAACGGGTTCTGCATCTCCTCCCATACAAAGCCTCAAATGGTGCCATGCCAAGGCGGCTGGCGTTGTTGTAGGAGAACTCGGCAAATGGTAGGCACTTCTCCCACTTCTTCCCATAGGAAAGAACACAAGCACGAGCATATCTTCCAACACTTGGTTGACTCGCTCCGTCGACCATCGATCCGAGGATGAAAGGTCAGATCGAAATGAAGGCGGGTCCCCATAGCCTCTGCGGACTATGCCAAAACCGCGAGGTGAAAAGCGCACCACGATCGAAATAATCGTCTTGGCACACCGTGAAGACTCACAATCCTCGAGACATAAAGTTCGCCAAAGGCCACACACGGCCGAGTCTTGGCGGAAGGAAATGTGCCACTTTAGTCAACTTTGTCGATCACGACCCAAATAGCATCATTCCCTTTGGACGAAAGGGGCAATCCGTGATGAAGTCCATGCCAATCGAATCCCACTTCCATTCGCAGCGGCAAAGGTGAAGAAGACCTGCTGACGCGATGCTCGGCCTTCACACGACAAAGACACGCGTCGCACTCGACAACGAACACGGCAATCTCGCGCTTCATTCGGGTCCACGAAATCTCGGCGAAGATCCCGATACATCTTGGTAGCCCGGGGTGAATAGACAAAGGAGAATCATGGGCTTCGGAGAATCAAATCCCAAATTCCATGACCTTAGGGACCACAAGACGCTGCCCAAACCACACAACGCCATGCTCATCCTCCGAAAAGCACTTGGCTATCCATCCTTGATGTTACGCTTGATCGGCTCACACCAACATCATGCTGTGTGCGCCTTGATTTGGTCCACCAAGGTTGGTTGCACAACCAATGTAGCAAGAGAACCGTGCTCGGTCGAACCCAAATTAAGGCGCTGAAATTACGAAATGAGAGCGGTGCTTTGCTCTTGGAGCATCAACATGTTGCAATACACCTTCCGATGAGTGCATCCGCAACGACATTGGCCTTGCCGGATGGTGCTGAATGCCCATGTCATAGTCCTTGATCAATTCCAACCATCTTCTTTGCACGAGGTTGAGATCCGGTTGGGTGAACAAGTACTTCAAGCTCTTGTGGTGAATACACCTCTGCAACGGTTACCAATCGTAATGCCGCCAAATCTTGAGTGCATGGACCACGACCAACTCCAAGTCATGAGTAGGATAGTTGAGTTCATGAGGCCTTAGCGCCGCGATGCATAGGCCACAACCTTGCCCTCCTGCATAAGAACACAACCAAGACCACGGCGAGAAGCATCACAATAGATATCGAAACTCTTGTGAATATCGGGAGAACAAGCACGGGCTGAGGTCAACCGCTTCTTGAGTTCCCGAAAACTCACATCACAAGCAACGGACCACTCAAACTTCTTGTCCTTCTTAAGCAATTCGGTCATAGGCTTCGCAATCTTGGAGAAATTCTCGATGAAGCGGCGATAGTAGCCACCAAACCAAGGAAACTCCGCACATCGGTGACCGACTTGGTGACCCCAAGATAGCACATCACCGACCTTGCTAGGATCCACGACCACACCTCTGCTGAAAGAACATGGCCCAAGAACGCCACTTCCTTCAACGAACTCGCACTTGAATTTGGCATACGGTGGTGTTCGCGCAGCTGCCCAACACAAGTGAAGATGCTCAAGATGCTCTTCTTCACTCTTGGAGTAGATAAGGATATCATCGATGAATACCACCACAAACCTATCCAAAAACTCCATGAATACCGAGTTCATAAGATTCATGAATAAAGCAGAGCATTGGTCAAACCAAAGACATGACGGTGTACTCGTAAAGGCCATAACGAGTAGCAAAGGCCGTCTTAGGAATATCCTCGGTCCTGATCCTGACTTGATGATAGCCCAATCTCAAGTCAATCTTGGAGAAGACTCGTGCTCCGGTCAATTGATCGAAAAGATCATCAATACGGGGCAAAGGATACTTGTTCTTTACCGTCACCTCATTAAGCGGACGGTAATCAACACACATGCGCAAGGTCTTGTCCTTCTTCTTCACAAAGATAACTGGACAACCCCAAGGAGATGAGCTAGGATGGATAAAACCCTTTTCTTGCAGCTCACCCACCGCTTCTTCACTCCTCCAACTCATTAGGAGGCATGCGTCTGCCTCTTAGAAATAGGGGCGATGCGGGCAAAGAACTTTCGATCACAAACTCGGATCTCGAGCAGGTGGCATGCCGGGCAAGTCTTCGGAAAGACATCCACGAACTCACATACTGTGGGAACATCCGGATCTCCAATGCCGGCTTTGCTTCAAGGACATAAAGATGGGGCTCTCGCAACTGTGGCGAAAACCCAACCTGTTCACCTGAAGGACTGGTGAGGTAGACAATCTTCCTGGCACAATCGATTTGCCCCAAGTGTTGGGACAACCAATCCATGCCAAGAATCACATCCAAGCGCGCCGAGTCGAGTAGGATAAGAGTCGCCAAGAATCCCACTCCTTCGATGTGGATAGGGACATCCGGCATACTTGGTCGCTCTCATTTACGAACCCGAGAGCGAATCGGCATGGAATCCCGGAGGAACACAGTGAAGCCCACAATCAACAGCAAAAGACCTCGAAATAAAAGAATGCGAGGCCCCAGAGTCAAATAAAACTGTAGCAGGATGTAAATTAACAAGGAGCGTACCCAACACAACGTCGGGTGCCTCCTGAGCCTCCTCAGCCGAGATGTGGTTGACTCGACCACTCCCGACACCCTGGGTCTTCTGGATCACCTTCTGGTCAGGTGTGTGACCATTCCCGCGTCCTCCATTAGGACGAGGGGCTGCTCCAGTCCTCTGAGGGCAACTGCTAGCATAATGGCCCTTCTTGTTGCGGTAGCGAAACAGTAACATCGCACTTGGGTTGCGGGCGCAACTCTTCTTTTGGTCGCAGTGCGTGTGGTCAAACACGGCTGCGGGGACGAGCAAGCGTGCCGGCGGCCTTGGCGGTGGTGAAGCCAAAGCACGAGCCCACGGTGTGGGCCCAACACGGGGGCGAGTGAGGCCACTGTGCGGACCGATGTGCCTCCCACTTGCGCTGCGGGACTCACCCGCCGCTTCGCCTTGTGCTTTCGGCGGCGATGGCCTTGTCAACCAAGGCACGGAAGTCAACAAAGTCCACTATAGATAGCTTGTCCTGCGGCTCCTCGGACAACCCATCCATGAACTTCTCTGTTTAGCCTCATCGAGGCCACCTCTCCGAGCATAACGAGCCAAGTGGTTAAACTCGTAAAGATACTCAGAGACAGGACTTGCGCCCGCTAAGCGCAAGAAACTCCTTCTTCTTGAGCTTCATCAGCCATCGGAATGTGGGCCCGACGGAAGCGGTCGAAACTCATCCCACGAGACAACGTGTCTGCGGGCTGCATGGCGAAAGTTCTCCCACCAAGATAGTCTTTGCACCCTCAAGGCGATGGGATGCAAAGAGTGCCGCTCCCGCTCACGGCATCGGCGATATTGAGCTTTCGCTCAACAAAGGCGCAGCCAATCATCCGCGTCGAGTGGATCCTCCGATCGAGAAAATGGGTGGCTGCGTGCGGAGAAACTCCGCAAGCCCACCACGAGGCCGGTGGCCACCACCTCCGATCTGAAGCGGCGGCGGGAGCGGAGGTGTTCCTCGCAATGACCTCCAAGATGCGGTGCGGTCCATGCGATTCCGCTCGATTCGAGCCGAACCTCGACCATGGTCGGAGGAGGAAGCTCCTCATCGAAACGGCCGGTGATCGTATTGCGTGGTTCTTGTCATCTGTTCCACAAAAATAGGTTAAAACACAACTCCGAACAGAGACAAAAAAACTACTAACCACTTAACAAAACAGTCTTTAAAAGCTCAAGTATCAACATAAAATTGCAGCGAGGTCATAAAGATAACAACCATCTTCTGTTATGACTAACTCGTATGGAAAAGCGAGTAATCAATTTTTCAGAAGACAAATTTCAGAGCACTAACTTCTGTTCGAGACAGCTAGGAGCAGGTGAAAATCACACTAAAGGAGGGTTAGACACTAAGCTAACTCATATCACTTCTTACCTGTTAACCCTACAAGTTTTTAGTGGAATTAACCTCTCATTTCAGCACTTTTACTACCTAAATGCTGGCTGTCCGAGAATTGTCTTGCTTGCTGTCTAGATTTCTCCATTCAACTTATGGCGAAATTTGTAGCTCCCAGAGCTCCTAATCTTCTCAAGACAGCCATACTTTTATTTTATAACTCTCATGATGTCCCCAAAACCAATCTACTCGATAAACAACTATCTTTTGGAAGAAGATGAGAGGAAAACTCAGCTTTCAAATTCAGTTTAGAATGAGGTGAGATGAGCAAACTAGGATAGATGAGAAGTAAAATCGAGAACTTACTTAAGATTTTCAGAAAGCAACGATATTTGGAAAGTAAGTTTTCAAAATATACTAGGGACGACCAAGCTAGGGGTTTCTACGGTCGGTATGGCTCTGATACCAACTTTGTGAGGACCCGGAATATTTAACTAGTAACACTTAACCTCCAAATGGTTCTAGCATTACTAATTAAACATTCTAAGCCTCGATGGACATATGCTCCCCAGAATTGCAGCATATGCACATCATCACAAAATTATACATCAATTCCATACACATACATCACTAAGTTCAACAACGACATAAAGTAAAGTTATTACAAAAGAGAGCCGACCGGCCAAATAGAACAATATACAAGAATGACAATGAAGCAAAAGCGCCATAAGATGGCTAGAACAAAAGTCGACCGGTTAGCCAACATAACCCACAAGGCAACCGACCGGGCCGCCAAGCTAGTCGCCCCGCAAGCTACCACAACACAGCTCACAAAAGTGAGGCCCTTCAGGCTCACCTTCCTCCTCTGCACAAAACAATTAAGCATAGCAACTGAGTACAAAGATTGTCTTTGTACCCGCAAGACTGACGTGTGGAATAGCAGACCTATTCATAAATTACATGCAGGCTCATTTAGGTGGAGGTTGTATGTCTCATTTTGCATGAAGCCAATTTTATTTGCAATAATGTAATACATTTTAAAAGCAAGTTTGCAAATCTGTTTAGTTATCAAAGTAATGAGAAGTACAGATACATACAAGTAACCACTGGAAGTGACTATCCCAATAGTCACCACAACATAACACGAATCCCGATTCGTACCACCCATCAAGTTTTAATTTAAAGGTTGTAGTCTAACTCTTGAAAGACCTCCCCAAGCGTGTCCATAACCTAGGGCGAGGCTATTCGAATAGTTTTAACCACTGCGGGTGTACCAATGTACCCACACTTGGACCGCCTTTAAGCCAAAGCACACTTAGTAGGTATGCCTACACGGCTAAGTCCTCTGAGACGCTTTCCAATATTGTGTATTAACTACGAGTCGCTCGTATGGGTAGAAACACCATGCGCTTACATTGCAAGCGAAAGACAACAAATCCCATCCCGGGTGAAGTCTTTCGGACACTACAATGCTCCCAACACCATCCCTCCTGCGACCTCCTGCGACCCGGAGCCAATACACGCCAAAGTACTAAGTCAAGAGAGGTCCCATACCCTCTAGTGTGGTGAGCACGCTAAAATGCTTGGTTTAGTGTAACAAGATGTTCGGTCCTTGTTGACTCGGGCACCATTCCATCACACGAAAATCACACCAACATACCATTGTGCCCAAGTCTAAATCATTTTGTTTTCAGTTTTAGTTTTCATAAGTAGACATGGCACGAGGTGGAAATCATAATCATAATAAGTTTGATGTGATCAAGGTTATCGACAAGTCGATAACCGCCCATTTCTACCGAAGCTAAGCATGGCTAAGCAATTAATTCGCAACTACTAAGTGACAAGAGCCCATCCACGAACTCTAATCACAGCAAGTAACCTAGGCTCATGGTAGTAGAGGATAATCATTTGCTAAGGAAATGCATCTACTAGGCCAACTATTAAAACAAAGTAGCAATGCATACATAGAATTTGTAATCAACATAAATACTTAAAATACTAGGATTAACATGATCAAACTGCTTGCCTTCTTGCTGTTGCTCAATTGGTTGCGGAGGATCGTTTTCGGGATTACCGCAAATGTCGAATCCTAAGCGAAAGGCAAAAAGAACCAAGAACAACCAATAAGACGAGCCACAAATAAACAAAAGAGCAAGCAAAACTTAACCAAATGCGACGAAATTTACACATAAGGTAGAATACGAATATACCTAGACATAGAAACTGGAAAAACCTAATTTGGATTTGTGGTGCAATAGATAATGCATAAAAATACATTTTCGGCCATAATTAGCACTGTAGCAAAAATATTTTCTAGAGAGATTTTGAAGCTGGAATTTTTATGGTAGCTACCTACTGGTATAGAGGTAACCCATATAAAATTTCAGGTCATTTGGAGTTAAAGTGATTTAGTTATGATCTTTCTAAGATGCAAAATTGGCATAATGCACTTTCCAGGAGCATAAATATGTTCAAAACTAATTTTACAGAGAAGTATACCAACAGAGGGGTTTTCTAGAATTTATCAAGTATATTTTGCATTTACAGAGAATTACTTGTGCATTTTATAAGTCTTCCAGAATTTTCTAAATGCTAAAAATAGGTACTAACTCATTAATCAAGGTTTCTGTTACAATCTTGGACCTACCATCATTTTTATATTAACATTGGGTTAATAACAAATTTATCAAGGTTGGAATCATTCATTTTGGACATACACATAGCAAGATATGCATTTTCTAAAGTTTTATTCATTTTGGAATATTCAAAGTGACAAATCAAGTTATTCCTAGTTATACAATTTTACTCTCTTTGGAACATGCTTAAATCCATTTTTATAATAAGCTAAAGTGATAACATAATTTATTACAGTTGGAATTAACTAAAAAGTAGCTAAAATGAATTAGTTATGAGTTTCTAAAGTTTTACATCATTTTCACGTTAAATAAATACTTACCAAATACGAACAACCCAAAACAAAGAAAACGCGTGGGCGCCGTGGGCGTGATTTAAATCAACATTACGCACGACGCTGGAAATAGCGCCGCGCGCCAAACCTAATCGGGGTCCACCGTTGGATCAAGATCCAACGGCCCAAACGAGTGCATGCAACCGGACGATGCGGTTGCCTCGGTGGCTCCACGACCGCAGATCTAAAGATGAACGGCTTAGAACCCACATCTAACCGGAAGGTCCGATTGCACACATGATCTCGGCCGCAGATCGCGAGATGGACGGTCGGGATGATGAGGGGAACCGAGGGTCCGAACGCATACAAGATCTAGGCCGCAGATCTAAAAATGAGCGGTGGATAATGATCGCGATTTAAAAAGAGCGGCGATTGGGACCGCATGTCGGTGACTACGAGTCACGATCGCAACGATTTAACCCACGCGCACGGCTGCTTTGGCCACAAGTCGTGACTAAGCGAGCGGTTAAGACCAAATTAATGATTCTAATGATTGACATTACTTAGACTCTAATGATCACGAGATTTGATTCTAACCCTCGGGCCACGATCAACGACCCAGGTTAATTCCGACAGCGATTAAATGCCAACTCCTTTAATTAAGCAATGATTAGATATTAATGATGTCGAACGATGCGGGATTGATCCAGAGCGATTAAAGGATGTTGGGCCCACAAGTCGGTGGTTCAACAATAATGATTAAGACACGAGATAATACTAATGATTGGTAATTAATGTGTCCTAATGAGTCGACAAAACGGAGCTCCTCGCCAAAATCCGAGTGGCTTCCACGGCAAATCGCCGGCGACAACGCGCGCGCGGCGGTGAACAAGACCCAAAATGGATTCGCAATAGCAGCCACGAACCTAATGGTAGCATTCGCCGCGCGAGGATCGAACGCCGGCTAGCCGGAAAATGAAAACGGAGCTTTCTTGCTAAACATGAAAATAGCGAAAGCTCGTGCGGTCCAAGGGTGCCAAAGCTTCTAAGGACTAATAAGAAGCTACCTTAGCGATGAGAAGCTTCAAAGATGGCCGGAGATGCTTGATCACGGTGGAAGCTCGCCGGACTCGGAGAAGAAAGGTTGAAAATGACCCCCTGAGCCAAATGAGTGATCCCAAAGCATCAGTATAGCTTTATTAAGGTTCACAGAGGCTACATGAGCAAGTAATTAGAAAGGAGCACTCACAGAGTGAGGAAGAAGATGACCAAAATCGGCGAATTTGAACAAACCCCAAATTGGACAATTCCTGAGAATCAAATCCAAAATTAAGTGAGGGGAAATGTTCAAGGAAGTAAATAGATAAGGTTAGGGCAAAGAAACATGAAGGAGGACCACTGGAACACCAAGAACACCAATGGAGCTCCACGGTCAACAATGGCGGTTTGCCATTTTCGAGGTATTAAGCTCCCACACTGTGAGTGAAGCTTGGTGGTGGTCTAAAGACATACCAGAGGCATTGAGGGTGCTTATAAAGTCATGAAAGTGTTAGGGTTTGCACCACTCCTCTCTCGGCGGCAAAACACAAAACACAAGGCGCGGCCGACAAGGAAAAGAGGTGAAGACGTGTATTAGGGCATGGCCTAGTTCAATGTACCGCCCATACCACTACACGTCGGCTAGGGTGGCATTTAGGGAGCAAGAAATGACCTCACCATGCCTTGCACTGTTTTCGCACGGCGGGAGGTTGAAGATGACCAGCGCAAAAGCTCGGGCGATTTACAGCCGTTGGATGAGACACGAATGGCTGAGATAGTGCCACGCCTACGGGCTTTAAAACACAACGGGGAGGCTGCGAGTCCTACGATTAGAAACGAACGGCTCCGATTGCTCCACGTCGCAAACTCTTATTTACACGAAGGGGTACGCGAGCGTTGGATCTTAATCCAACGGCTCAGATTCAAAATGTAACCGGAGGGTCCGAAAGTCTCGGCGCATCTCGACGGTTGGGTGGAGATCTAACGGTTGACAATCAATCTTGCAACCGGAAGGTCCGAAGTCTTACACGCGCGCGGCCGTGCGATTTCGATCCAACGGTCGAGATCGATTGCGCGCTTTAAAGAGTGGCTCGGTGCGTTTAGTTGACTGGACCGAATCAAATGGCTCGAGCCCGAGTCGACTCGAACCAAGCAACGATAAACCAAGTTTGACTTTGAAAAAGAACAGAGACTCTGAAAGATTTATTTGAGGTAGCAAAATAACTCCAAAAATTATGAAAATTTTACAGGAGCTTGCTAACTCAGATATTAACCTTGTGTAAAATTTTCAGAGATTTTTATGCTGCGAATAAATCTCCAAAAATTCTGCAAGGCTCTGTTTTAATGTTTGACTGAGAGTCAAACATGTTTGACTGCCTCTAAAAATTTTCAAACAATTTCTAAAAATTGTGAGATTTTTCAGAGGGGTCACATACCATCACAGAGACTTAGGAAAAATATTTCCAGAGGATGATCATAAGATTTGACAAGATTGTTTTTGGAATAACAAGATTTGGGTCAACAAGACTTGTGACAATGTATTTCCATAATTCCTTGTACAAGAATTTCTTGGCACCATAGGAACTACATGATGTAAGAAAAAGTTTTAATTTCTACTGATTTTCTTACATTGGAAACACAAGCCCAAAATTGGGATGTTACATTTGTATTTCACTAAAGTTTAATATAAAAATGCTTTTAGCTATACTTCTGTAGTAGAAAATTCTGTAATCTTTTATAGCTTGTTTTCTGCTATCTTTATATATTCCAGAATTGTATTAAAACTTGGAAAATGCATATCTTTTTCCGTACATCTACTAATTGTATGATTTTAACTTTGATAAATTTGTTATTAACTAAACTTTAATCTAGAAATGGTGGTAGGCCTAAATCAGCACCAGAAAAATATGTTAACAAATTTAACCATATTAGTAGCAATTAAAAATTCATTTAATGTTGTAATAGACACTAGTAATTCCCTGTAAATCCTAAAAATAGAAATTTGATGTTAGGAAATCCCTCTGTTGTCATACTATAATGTGAAATAGGTTTTGCACATGTTTATATTTCTGGAAAGTGCATTATGCTAGTTTTGCATCCTAGAAAAATCATAACTAAATCATTTTAAATCCAATTAAGATGAAACCACTTGTATTAGCCTTAAAATGTCAGTAGCAACCTATCATAAAATTTTCAAGTCCAGAAAACCTCTAGAAAATATTTTTGCTACAGTACCTAATTATGGCCGAAAATGAGATTTTAGGTAATATCTTTTGCACCACAAATCCAAATTAGGTTTTTCCAGTTTCTAAGTCTAGGTATATTCGTATTCTACCTTATGTATAAATTTCGTCGCATTTGGATAATTTTTGCTTGCTCGGTTGTTTAAGTGTGGCTCGTCTTATTGGTTGTTCTTGGTTCTTTTTGCCTTTCGCTTAGGGTTCGACATTTGCGGTAATCCCGAGAGCGACCCTCCACAACAGTTTGAGCAACCGCAAGAAGGCAAGCAGTTTGATCATGTTAATCCCAGTATTTTAAGTATTTATGTTGATTACAAATTCTATGTATGCATTGCTATTTTGTGTTAATAGTTGGCCTAGTAGATGCATTTCCTTAGCAAATGATTATTCTCTACTACCATGAGCCTAGGTTACTTGCTGTGATTTAGAGTTCATGGATGGGCTCTTGTCACTTAGTAGTTGCGAATTAATTGCTTAGCCATGCTTAGCTTCGGTAGAAATGGGCGGTTATCGACTTGTCGATAACCTTGATCACATCAAACTTATTATGATTACGATTTCCACCTTGTGCTATGTCTACTTACGAAAACTAAAACTGAAAACAAAATGATTTAGACTTGGGCACAATGGTATGATGGTGTGATCTTTGGGTGTGACTGGAATGGTGCCCGGGTCAACAAGGACCGAACATCTTGTTACACTAAACCAAGCATTTTAGCGTGCTAACCACATTAGAGGGTATGGGACCTCTCTTGACTTAGTACTTTGGCGTGTATTGGCTCCGAGTCGCAGGAGTCGCGGGAGGATGGTGTTGGGAGCATTGTAGTGTCCGAAAGACTTCCCGTGATGGGATTTGTTGTCTTTCGACTTGCAATGTAAGCATATGGGTTTCTATCCATATGAGCGGCTCGTAGTTAATACACAAGATTGGAAACGTCTCGTAGGACTTAGCCGTGCGGCATACCTTCTGAGTGTGCTTGTGGCTTGAAGGCGATCTCAAGTGTGGGTACATTGGTACACCCCGCAGGTTAAAACTATTCGAATAGCCTCGTCCTAGGTTATGGACACGCTGGCAAGGTCTTTCAAGAGTTAGACTACAACCTTTTAAACTAAAACTTGATGGGTGGTACGAATCGGGGATTAGGTGCTATGTTGTGGTGGCTATTGGGATAGTCGCTTCTGTGTGGTTACTTGTATGTATCTTTACTTACTCATTACTTTGATAACAAAACAGATTTGCAAACTTGCTTTTAAAATGTATTACATTATTGCAAATAAAGTTGGCTTCATGCAAAATGAGACATACGACCTCCACCTAAATAAGCTTGCATGTAGTTTATGAATAGGTCCGCTATTCCACACGTCGATCTTGCGGTACAAAGACAATCTTTGTACTCGGTTGCTACGCTTAATTGTTTTGTTATGAGGAAGAAGGTGAGCTCGAGGGGCCTCACTTTTGTGAGTGTGTTGTGGTAGCTTGCGGGCGACTAGCTTAGCGGCCCGGTCGGTTGCCTTGTGGGTGTATGGCTAACCGGTCGACTTTTGTTCTAGCCATCTTATGGCGCTTTTGCTTCCGCTGTCATTCTTGTTTATTGTTCTATTTGGCCGGTCGGCTCCCTTTTGTAATAACTTTACTTTATGTATGTCGTTGTTGAACTTAGTGATGTCTGTGTATGGAATTGATGTATAATTTTGTGATGATGTGCATATGCTGCAATTCTGGAAGCATATGTCCATCGAGGCTTAGAATGTTTAATTAGTAATGCCAGAACCATTTGGAGGTTAAGTGTTACTAGTTAAATATTCCGGGTCCTCACAAAGTTGGTATCAGAGCCATACTGACCGTAGAAACCCCTAGCTTGGTCGCCTTTAGGATATTTGAAAACTTACTTTCAAATAGTTTACGAAAACTTAAGTAAGTTCTCTAATTTTGCTCCTTACCTATCTTAGCTTGCTCATCTCACCTTACCCTCACTTAAGTTTGAAAAAGTTGTTCCTCTCTTCCTTTCAAAAATTAGCCTCTATCGATTAACTTGGTTTTGGGAGAAACATGAGGGCTTGGAGAAAGGAATTTGGACAGCTAGCTAGTGGTTAGTAATTAAGGTAGGAAATGAGAGGTAAATTCAACTAAAACTTGTGGGAATGAAAGGGTAAGAAGTGATATGAGATTAGCTAGTGCCTATACTCTATTAGGTGGTTATACCCTGATTTTTGGGCTGTTTTGAGCTAGAAATTAGTGCTGAAATTTTGGGTCTTCGCAAACGATTGCTCGTTCTTCCATACGGGTTAGTCGTTTCAGGAAGTCGATTTGGTGATTTTTGGTCTTGTACTCTTGGTGGTTATTCCCAGCCCTTTTATTGAGTTTGCATTTCTTTGCTTTCTTTTTATCTCGGGCTTGTAGCTAACTCATCTTAGTGAATCAGATGGTGGTGGGACACGTGCGCGGGAATCACCGGGTAGTCCCGATGAGGAGCTTCTCCTCCAACCATGGCGGAAGTCCTCATGCAAATCGAGCGCAATCGTTCGGAGGACCGCAGGTGTTGGAGGTTATCGCGAGAACACCTCCACTCCCTCGTGCCTCTGGATGCGGAGGTGGTCACCGCCTCGTGGGGACTTGCGGAGTTCCTTCGCACGCGATGTCCCACCTTCTCCCGGTCCGAGGATCCCTTGGGCGCAGACGGCCGGCTGCGTGCGGTTGAGCGAAGCTCAACGTTGCTCGATGCCGAGGCAGGAGCGGGCACTTTTCGCATCACATCGGTTGGAGGGTGCGGCACTCATGGTGGGAGAACTTCCTCGCCATGCGACTGCGGGACACGTGGTCGTGGGAGGAGTTCGGTCGACTTTCCGTCGGGCCCATGTCCTGCGGCTGATGAAGTGAAGAAGAAGGAGTTCCTTGCGCTCAAGCAGGGCGCAAATGCGTGACCAGTACCTCCATGAGTTCAACCATTTGGCGAGGTGCGCTCTGCTTGAGGTGGCCACCGATGAGGCCAAGCAGAGAAGTTCATGGAGGGTTTGTGCGAGGAGCTTGAGACAAGCTCTCTATTGTGGACTTCCCGACTTCCGCACCTTGGTGGACAAGGCCATCATCGCCGAGCACAAGGCGAGAGCGCCAGGCGAGTCTCGCAAGCGCAAGTGGGAGGCCCGGCTGCGCGGTCGGCCTCGTTCGTCCCGAGTTGGGCTGCTGCACGGTGACCCGTTCTTTGGCTTCACCACCGCCGAGGCCTTCAGCACCAGCTCCACGTCCTCGCGAGCCGTGGCTTCGATCACGCGGCGCTGCGACCAGCAGCGGTGTTCCCGCAACCCCGCGGCCGGCGTCACCGCTTCTCGCCACAACAAGGGCCATGCGCGAGTAGTTGTCCTAAGAAGATCTGAGCGGCCTCGTCCTAATGGAGGACGCGGCAAGGAGTGGTCACCACCGACCGAAGACCCGGGCTTGGGGCGCCGAGTCAACCACATCTCGGTGAGGAGGCACGAGGCGCCCGACGTGGTGTTGGGTACGCTCCTTGTTAATTTGCATCCTGCTACAGTTTTATTTGACTCTGGGGCCTCGCATTCTTTTATTTCGAGGCCGTTTGCTGTTGATTGTGGACTTCACGGTGTTCCTTTGAGGGTTCCACTGCTCATTCGCTCTCCGGGTTCGGAGATGAGAGCTGACCGAGTGTGCCGGGGCGTTCCTATCCACATTGAAGGAGTGGGATTCTTGGCGGATCTATCCTGCTCGACTCGGCGCGCTTGGATGTGATTCTTGGCATGGATTGGTTGTCCCAACACTTGGGGCAAATCGATTGTGCCAGGAAGATTGTCTACCTCACCAGTCCTTCAGGTGAACAGGTTGGGTTTTCACCGCAGATGCGAGAACCCCATCTTTATGTCCTTGAAGCAAAGCCAGCATTGGAGATTCACGACGTCCCCACTGTGTGTGACTTCGCGGATGTCTTTCCTGAAGACTTGCCCGGGATGCCTCCTGCTCGAGATCTGGAGTTTGTGATAGAGTTGCTGCCCGGTACCGCCCCTATTTCTAAGAGGCCGTATCGCATGCCTCCTAATGAGTTGGAGGAGCTGAAGAAGCAACTGGGTGAGCTGCAAGAGAAGGGTTTTATCCGTCCCAGCTCATCCCCTTGGGGTTGTCGATTATCTTTGTGAAGAAGAAGGACAAGACCTTGCGCATGTGTGTTGATTACCGTCAAATGCACTTAATGAGGTGACGGTAAAGAACAAGTATCCCTTGCCCCGTATTGATGATCTTTTCGATCGGTTGACCGAGCACGAGTCTTCTCAAGATCGACTTGAGGCTGGGCTATCATCAAGTCGGGATCGGGCGAGGATATTCCTAAGACGGCCTTTGCTACTCGTTATGGCCTTTACGAGTACACGTCATGTCTTTTAGTTTGACTAATGCTCTGCTTTATTCATGAATCTTATGAACTCGGTATTCATGGAGTATTTGGATAGGTTTGTGGTGGTATTCATCGATGATATCCTTATCTACTCCAAGAGTGAAGGAGAGCATCTTGAGCATCTCAAGCTTGTGTTGGGCAAGCTGCGTGAGCACCACCGTATATGCCAAATTCGGCAAGTCGAGTTCGTTGAAGGAAGTGGCATTCTTGGGCCATGTTCTTTCAGCAGGAGGTGTGGCTGTGGATCCTAGCAAGGTCAGTGATGTGCTATCTTGGGGTCAGCCCAAGTCGGTCACCGATGTGCGGAGTTTTCTTGGTTTGGCTGGCTACTATCGCCGCTTCATCGAGAATTTCTCCAAGATTGCAAAGCCTATGACTGAACTGCTCAAGAAAGACAAGAAATTTGAGTGGTCCGCTGCTTGTGATGTGAGTTTTCAGGAACTCAAGAAGCGGTTGACCTCAGCCCCAGTGCTTGTTCTCCCTGATATTCACAAGAGTTTTGATATCTATTGTGATGCTTCTCGTCAGGGTCTTGGTTGTGTTCTTAGGCAGGAGGGCAAGGTTGTGGCCTATGCATCGCGACAGTTGAGGCCTCATGAACTCAACTATCCTACTCATGACTTGGAATTGGATGCCGTGGTCCATGCACTCAAGATTTGGCGGCATTATCGATCGGTAACGGTGTGAGGTGTATTCGACCACAAGAGCTTGAAGTACTTGTTCACCCAACGGATCTGAACCTCGGGCAAAGAAGATGGTTGGAATTGATCAAGGACTATGACATGGGCATTCAAGATCATCCGGGCAAGGCCAATGTTGTGGCGAGATGCACTCGATCGGAAGGTGTATTGCAACATGTTGATGCTCCAAGAGCAAGACCTACCCTCATTTCGAAATTCCAGCGCCTCAATTTGGGTTTGATCGAGCACGGTTCTCTTGCTACATTGGTTGTGCACCCAACCTTGGTGGACCAAATCAAGGCGGCACAGCAGACAGATGTTGGTGTGAGCCAAATCAAGCAGAACATCAAGGATGGGATAGCCAAGTGCTTTTCGGAGGACGAGCATGGCGTTGTGTGGTTTGGGCGGCGTCTTGTGGTTCCTAAGGTCATGAAATTGCGAATTTGATTCTCCGCTGCCCATGATTCTCCTTTGTCCATCCATCCGGGGCTACCAAGATGTATCAGGATCTTCGTCGGAGATTCTGGTGGACCCGAATGATGCGCGAGATTGCTAGGTTCGTTGCCGAGTGCGACGTGTGCTGTCGTGTGAAGGCCGAGCATCAGCGTCCAGCAGGTCTTCTTCGACCTTTGCCGGTGCGAGAATGGAAGTGGGATTCCGTTGGCATGGACTTCATCACGGTTTGCCCGCTCATCCAAGGGAATGATGCTATTTGGGTCGTGATCGACAGGTTGACTAAAGTGGCACATTTCCTTCTGTCAAGACTCGGCCGTGTGGGGCCTTTGGCGAACTTTATGTCTCGAGGATTGTGAGTCTTCACGGTGTCACCAAGACGATTATTTCGATCGTGGTGCGCTTTTCACCTCGCGGTTTTGGCATAGTGCAGAGGCTATGGGGACCCGCCTTCACTTGATCTGACCTTTCATCCTCAGACTGATGGTCAGATGGAGCGAGTCAACCAAGTGTTGGAAGATATGCTCCGTGCTTGTGTTCTTTCCTATGGGAAGAAGTGGGAGAAGTGCCTACCATTTGCGGAGTTCTCCTACAACAACAGCTTTCCGAGCCAGTCTTGGCATGGCACCATTTGAGGCTTTGTATGGGAGAAGATGCAGGACCCCATTGAACTGGTCGAGGCTGGTGAGCGGCAGTTTTCCGGCCCAGATTCGATCAATGAGGCCGAAAGTCAAGTTCAGTTGATCCGCGAGCATCTGCGCACGGCCCAGTCGAGACAAAAGAGCTATGCAGATCGTCGTCGCCGTGAGTTGAGCTTTGAGCCCAATGACTTTGTGTATCTCAAAGTCTCACCCTTGAAGGGCCATCAGCGTTTTGGCATCAAGGGCAAGTTGGCTCCTCGATATGTTGGGCCTTACTGTATCATCGAGAGAGTTGGAGCAGTTGCATACTGATTGGAGCTACCACTGCACTTGAGGGTGCATGATGTGTTCCATGTTTCACACCAAGAAGTGCCTCCGTGTCCCAACGAGGAAACTCCTGGAAACTCTCGATGTGCGAGAAAATTTGACCTATCACGAGCATCCTGCTCGTATTCTTGAGGAATCGAACGGAGAACAAGGAACCGTGTCATCAAATTCCTTAAGGTTCATGGTCAAACCATTCGAAGAGGAAGCAACTTGGGAGCGAGAAGATCGCCTTCGTGCAGATTTTCCTTCTTTCTTCTCCGAGTAAACTAATCTCGGTCGAGATTCTTGTAAGAGGAGAGTTGTAACATCCCAATTTTGGGCTTGTGTTTCAAATGTAAGAAAATGAGTAGAAATTAAAACTTTTCTTACATCATGTGTTTCTGTTTGTCTTGGACAAGTATTGTACAAGACTTATGGAAATGCAAAGTCACAAGTCTTTTGATCCAAATCTTGTTCCTTCAAAAACAATCTTGTCAAACCTTTTGATCATCCTCTGGAAAATTTTTCCTAAGTTCTTGGGATGATATGTGACCCCTCTGAAAAATTTCACAATTTTTAGAAATTGTTTGAATATTTTAGAGGCGATCAAACTGTTTGACCTCAGTCAAACCTAAAACCAGTACCTTGTAGAATTTTCGGAGAAAAATACAATACATAAAAACCTCTGCAAATTTTATACAGGGTCAATGTCCCACAAGCAAGCTCCTGTAAAATTTCAGAATATTTGGAGTTATTTTGCTACCCCAAATAAATCCTCAAGAGTTCCAGCCTTAATTTAAAACCTAAAGCTGACTCACCATTCATTGGGTTCGAGTCGGGCTCGAGTCCGAGCCACTTGACTCGGTTGAACCACCTAGCTGCACCGAGCCGTGTTTTAAAACGCGCGTGCAATCTCAGCCGTTGGATTCAAATCGCTCGGCCCACGTTCATGTGAGCATTCGGACCCTCCGGTTGCATTAACCAATTGGGACCGTTGGATCTCAATCCAACCGTCCAGACTCCTGAGGGCAATCGGACTGTCCGGCGAACTCGTTTAATCGTAACCGTCCATTTTCAATCCAACGGTCACTGTTCGCTTTTCTGTTCTTCTTCCTCCTCGGCTTCTCCGTGCGCGCGGGCGACAATGGCCGAGAGTGAGAGAGCGCGGGGCAGCGTTGATGTGTCACTTCAATGATTGTTTTCGTCAACGTCTCTCTGCGGGGCATTTAATGCGCACCAGGCTTTCTCCTCCATTGTCACCGTGCTCACTTGCTCCCATCTTTTCTTGGTCCATGACCGTAGCATGAACCGAGCCCACCATGGACTCGGGTTCTTGCTCGAAACCCTAATTCCTTTCCTACAAATTGACCCTCTAGGTCCTCCTGGTGTTCTTTTGCACCACCCCTAGCTACTCTCTGTGCTTGAGCTCAAAACCACCTCACACCCTCAAAGCACCATTGTTGACCGTAGAGCTCCAATGGCGGCCTTGGTGTCCAGTGGTTCATCTTCAACCTTTCTTGCACCCTTTTGAACTCCTCAACCTCCTTTATATTTCCCCTAACTTGATTTTGGGTTGCATTCACAGGAATCACTCAATTTTAAGTTTGGAGATTTTCGGTTGGTTTCACCCCCTTTCTTCTCGACTCAGTAAGTGGTTCTTTTGCAATTAATTGCTTTGGAGCCTCTTTGAGCCATAATGAAGCTGTGGTAATGATTTGGTTCCACTCATTTTGCTCAGAACCTCATCTTCCACTTCATCTTCTTCGGCTCCGGTGGACTTTATCGTGTTCAAGTCTTCCCCGGCCATATTTGGAGCTCCTCTCGGTTAAGGTAGCTTCTATATAGTCCCTAGAAGTGTTGGCACTCGCTTCCTTGGACCGCAGCGGAGCATCTTGCTATTTTCGTGTTTTGCCGTGTCGGCCTCTTTCTTTGTTTTCCGGCTCGCCGGCGTTCACTTCCTCCGCGCGGCGAGGTCATCATCGCTGTTGAGTCCGCAACACTATTGCGAACCCATTTTGATAGTTGTGGCGCCGCCACGGCCGGGTCGCCGCGACAAGCCGTGAAAGCCACTCGGGTTTGTCGGTTGAGAAGCTCCCATTTTCGCCAGATTATTAGGGCACGATGGTTGCTAATCATTGGATGCCATTAATGTGTCTTAATCTGGCCTAATGCCTCACTGACATGTGGGTCCAGCCCCCTTTAGTCACCAGCTGGCGTTTATCTGTGCGTTTGGGCATCATTAATGTAAATCTTAGGTTAATTAAGTGTCGGCATTTATTAGTCGTCGGGATACCCCTGTGCCCTTTGCGGTGGGCCCATTAGCTTAGCGCCGAAAATCAGAAGTCATTAGGGCTGATTTTGGGTTATTTATTGCTAATCATTGTTAGCAATAAATGTGTCCGAAATTACCTTTTGGGTCAGCGGCGTGTGGGCCTCTCGTCCTAAATCACCTCGTTCAAATCTTTAGGGCGCATTAATTGCTAATCATCACTAATCATTGGTCATTAGTAATTAATTAGCCGCCTTAGCGTCTCCTTTAAGTCATCGCTGTGGGACGCGTGCACTGTGCACATATGTTAAACCTCGCATGTGTGACTCTCAGTCCCTGACATGCGGCCCCACGTGTCAGCACTCTTAAATGCACTTCGATCTTGGACCACCGTCCGTTTGGAGATCTGCGGCCTAGATTTTGTATGCGTTCGGACCCTCCGGTTCCCCTCATCATTCTCGGCCGTCCATTACTTGATATGCGGCCCTGATCGTGTGTGCAATCGGACCTTCCGATCGGGCGTGATCGGGCCGCTTATTTTAGATCTGCGGTCGAGGGTCGTCGAGGCAACCGCACCGCCCGGTGCATCCGTCCACGTGAGCCGTTGGATCTTGATCCGACGGTGAGCTCTGTTAATGAATCGCGCGCGCGCTGTTTCGTCGCGTGTGGCTCGTTGGATTACGCATCAACGGCCCACGGCGTCCACGTCGCTTATCTCGGTTGGGTTGGTTTCTATTTACGTAAGTATTTATTTATCAACCAAAATTGTATCAAAACTTTAGAAATTCATAACTAATTCTAGATAAATCCTTTTTACATGAAACCACCTGTAATAAATTTGTATTTCACTAAAGTTTAATATAAAAATGCTTTTAGCTATGCTTCAGTAGAAAATTTGTAATCTTTTATAGCTTGTTTTCTCTATCTTTATATATTCCGAATTGTATTAAAACTTGGAAAATGCATATCTTTTCCGCATCTCCGCTAATTGTATGATTTTAACTTTGATAAATTTGTTATTAACTAAACTTTAATCTAGAAATGGTGGTAGGCCTAAATCAGCACTGAGAAAAATATGTTAATAAATTTAACCTTATTAGTAGCAATTAAAAATTCATTTAATGTTGGAATAGACACCAGTAATTCCCTGTAAATGCTAAAAATAGAAATTTGATGTTAGGAAATCCCTCTGTTGTCATACTATAATGTGAAATAGGTTTTGCACATGTTTATATTTCTGGAAAGTGCATTATGCTAGTTTTGCTTCCTAGAAAAATCATAACTAAATCATTTTAACTCCAATTAAGATGAAACCACTTGTATTAGCCTTAAAATGTCAGTAGCAACCTATCATAAAATTTTCAAGTCCAGAAAACCTCTAGAAAATATTTTTGCTACAGTACCTAATTATGGCCGAAAATGGGATTTTAGGTAATATCTTTTGCACCACAAATCCAAATTAGGTTTTTCCAGTTTCTAAGTCTAGGTATATTCGTATTCTACCTTATGTATAAATTTTGTCGCATTTGGATAATTTTTGCTTGCTCGGTTGTTTAAGTGTGGCTCGTCTTATTGGTTGTTCTTGGTTCTTTTGCCTTTAAGCTTAGGGTTCGACATTTGCGGTAATCCAGAGCGACCCTCCTAACATTTGAGCAACCGCAAGAAGGCAAGCAGTTTGATCATGTTAATCCCAGATATTTTAAGTATTTATGTTGATTACAAATTCTATGTATGCATTGCTATTTTGTGTTAATAGTTGGCCTAGTAGATGCATTTCCTTAGCAAATGATTATTCTCTACTACCATGAGCCTAGGTTACTTGCTGTGATTTAGAGTTCATGGATGGGCTCTTGTCACTTAGTAGTTGCGAATTAATTGCTTAGCCATGCTTAGCTTAGGTAGAAATGGGTGGTTATCGACTTGTCGATAACCTTGATCACATCAAACTTATTATGATTACGATTTCCACCTTTTGCTATGTCTACTTACGAAAACTAAAGCGAAAACAAAATGATTTAGACTTGGGCACAATGGTATGATGGTGTGATCTTTGGGTGTGATGGAATGGTGCCCGGTCAACAAGGACCGAACATCTTGTTACACTAAACCAAGCATTTTAGCGTGCTAACCACATTAGAGGGTATGGGACCTCTCTTGACTTAGTACTTTGGCGTGTATTGGCTCAGAGTCGCAGGAGTCGCAGGAGGATGGTGTTGGGAGCATTGTAGTGTCCGAAAGACTTCCAGTAATGGGATTTGTTGTCTTTCGCTTGCAATGTAAGCATATGGGTTTCTATCCATATGAGCGGCTCGTAGTTAATACACAAGATTGGAAACGTCTCGTGAGGACTTAGCCGTGCTTGGCATACCTTGATAGTGTGCTTGTGGCTTGAAGGCGATGCAAGTGTGGGTACATTGGTACACCCCAGAGGTTAAAACTATTCGAATAGCCTCGTCCTAGGTTATGGACACGCTGGCAAGGTCTTTCAAGAGTTAGACTACAACCTTTTAAACTAAAACTTGATGGGTGGTGCGAATCGAGGATTAGTGCTATGTTGTGGTGGCTATTGGGATAGTCGCCTTCCAGTGGTTACTTGTATGTATCTTTACTTCATCATTTACTTTGATAACAAAACAGATTTGCAAACTTGTTTTTAAAATGTATTACATTATTGCAAATAAAGTTGGCTTCATGCAAAATGAGACATCGACCTCCACCTAAATAAGCTTGCATGTAGTTTATGAATAGGTCTGCTATTCCACACGTCGATCTTATGGTACAAAGACAATCTTTGTACTCAATTGCTACGCTTAATTGTTTTGTTGCGAGAGGAAGAAGGTGAGCTCGAGGGCCTCACTTTTGTGAGTGTGTTGTGGTAGCTAGCAGGCGACTAGCTTAGCGGCCGGCCGGTTGCCTTGTGGGTGTATGGCTAACCGGTCGACTTTTGTTCTAGCCATCTTATGGCGCTTTTGCTTCATTGTCATTCTTGTTTATTGTTCTATTTGGCCGGTGGCTCCTTTTGTAATAACTTTACTTTATGTATGTCGTTGTTGAACTTAGTGATGTCTGTGTATGGAATTGATGTATAATTTTGTGATGATGTGCATATCTGCAGTGCAGGAAGCATATGTCCATCGAGGCTTAGAATGTTTAATTAGTAATGCCAGAACCATTTGGAGGTTAAGTGTTACTAGTTAAATATTCCGGGTCCTCACAGATGTCACAACATCAGTGGATTCCGAAACTCCTTGGCTATGATTTTTCAGTCAAATACAAACCGGGCAAGGAAAACATTGTAGCAGATGTGCTCTCTCGTCAGCATGAAGATATTGCTTTGCATGTGCTATCGACTACTGAATTTGCATATTATGATGATCTCCGTTGTCAGCTCAAAACTCAGGCATCCTGGACTGCCAAGTACAATGAGTGGACTACTAGTTCGTTATCAATCGAATGGGAATTTTTGGATGGTTTGTTGCTGTGTCGACGACGTATATTTATTCCTACTAATTTTCCAGACTTCAACAAATTTTTTCTATTGTCATTCAGTGGGTCATTGTGAGGACCCGGGGTATTTAACTAGTAATACTTAACCTCCATATGGTTCTAGCATTACTAATTAAATATCCTAAGCCTTGATGGACATGTGCTTCCCAGAATTGCAGCACACGCTCATCATCACAAAATCATACATCATTTCCATACAACAATTAACACTAAGTTCAACAACGACATACATAAAGTAAAGTTATTACAAAAGAGCCGACCGGCCAAATAATACAATATACAAGAATGACAGCGGAAGCAAAAGCACCATAAGATGGCTAAGAACAAAAGTCGACCGGTTAGCCAACCCAACCCACAAGGCAACCGACCGGGCCGCCAAGCTAGTCGCCCCGCAAGCTACCACAACACAGCTCACAAAAGTGAGGCCCATCAAGCTCACCTTCTTCCTCTGCAACAAATACATTTAAGCAAGATAACTGAGTACACAAAGGTACTCGCAAGACTGACGTGTGGAATAGCAGACCTATTCATAAACTACATGCAAGCTTATTTAGGTGGAGGTTGTATGTCTCAATTTGCACAAAGCCAACTTTATTTGCAATAATGTAATACATTTAAAAGCAAGTTTGCAAATCTGTTTTGTTGTCAAAATAACAGCGAAGTAAAGATACGTACAAGTAACCACCTGGAAGTGACTATCCCAATAGCCACCAAAACATAGCACGAATCCCCGATTCGTACCACCCATCAAGTTTTAATTAAAAGGTTGTAGTCTAATTCTTGAAAGCTTACCCAAGCGTGTCCATAACCTAGGACGAGGCTATTCGAATAGTTTTAACCCTGCAGGGGTGTACCAATGTACCCACACTTCAGACCGCCTTTAAGCCACAAAGCACACTTCCGAAGGTATGCCGGCACGGCTAAGTCCTACGAGATATTTCCAATCTTGTGCATTAACTACGAGCCGCTCGTATGGATAGAAACCCATACGCTTACATTGCAAGCCGAAAGACAACAAATCCCATCACGGGTGAAGTCTTTCGGACACTACAATGCTCCCAACACCATCCCTCCTGCGACTCCCTGCGACCCGAAGCCAATACACGCCAAAGTACTAAGTCAAGAGAGGTCCTATACCCTCTAGTGTGGTTAGCACGCACAAATTTCATGGATAACAGGTACTCACAAGATGTTCGGTCCTTAATTGACTCGGGCACCATTCCAGTCACACCCAAAAGCACACCAATCATACCATTGTGCCCAAGTCTAAATCATTTTGTTTTCAGTTTTAGTTTTCATAAGTAGACAAGGCACAAGGCTGAAATCATAAACCATAATAAGTTTTATGTGATCAAGGTTATCGACAAGTCGATAACCACCTATTTCTACCGGAAGCTAAGCATGACTAAGCAATTAATTCGCAACTACTAAGTGACAAGAGCTCATCCACGAGTTCTAATCATAGCAATAACCTAGGCTCACGGTAGTAGAGGATAATCATTTGCCTAAGGAAATGCATCTACTAGGTCAACTAGCGACAATAGTTTAACACAACTAGCAATGCATATATAGAATTTGCAAACAACATAAATACTTAAAAATACAGGGATTAACATGATCAAACTGCTTGCCTTGCTGCAATTGTTCTTGCTGCAGAGGAGGATTCTCCGGTTCAATATAATCTTCGGAACCTAACGTGAAAAGGCGATAAAACCAATAAGAACGAAGAACACCAAAAGGAACTCAACAACAAAGAACATCCAAATCCCATGAAATTTCTACAGCAGCTAGAGGTTGATTTTAGACAATTTTAGAAACAAGAATCACTTCATTTGGACTTAGCATGAAAAACTTATGGCTAAACTAAGTTCTCTCAGCCTGAAAAATCCTAATTAAATTAATTTCGGTTATGGTTCATGGCAAAAATTTCTATAATGATCTGGAATCTGAAAATTTTATGGTAGGTAGTTGAGGTCATCCTAACAACAGCAAAACTGAGTTTGCACAATTTGGAGTTGAAATGAATTAGTTATGATTTTTCTAAGTTCTAAAACTAGTAGATCATTAATTTCAGTGGCAAGGATCATATGAAGACCTATTCTACATTACAGTACATTCCTAGTGGGTTTTAACAAAACTTAGTTTGCTCAGCTTGGAATTACAGAGAATAAGTTATGCATTTTACAAATTTTCAATGAATTTCTAGACAACCTTTTTCACTAAACAAGATCATGCAGTTTATATTATTTTCTGTTGCATAACAGTGCCTAAATTCATTCTCAGATTAGAGTTCATTCTATAACAGAGCTAAAACAATTGGAATCATTCAAAAAGGAATTAAAATGACAAAGTTATGCACTTTTGAACAATCCAAATACTTTGAAAATTTGAGCTCTCGGGAGGTCTAACAGACTTAATGAAAACGGGGAGGTCGTGGCCGTTGAGATGAGATCCACCGGCTACGAGCAGTGCATGCACAGCGCACGCGAATGATCTCCAAGCGCACTGAGGAGGTCGTGATCGTTAAGATTGGATCTAACAGTCCCGACGAGCTGATGCACAGCGCACACGCTGAGAGCTTCTCGCGCCTAACGGAGGTCGTGACCGTTAGATCAAGATCTGACGGCCTAGAGCTCTAAGGGAGGTCGTAAAGCTTTAAATCCAAGGAAGGAGGTCTGGGCGGTCAGGATCTCTCGGGGGAGGTCCCAACGGTCTAGATCTCCAGGGGGAGGTCCTAAGGCTAAATCTACGGAGGGAGGTCTAGCCCGTTAGATCTAAATCTAACGGTTTAGACCTGAGGAGGAGGTCCGAAAGCTACAGATCTAACGGATGAGGTCCTAGACGGTCAAGATCTCCAGGGGAGGTCCTGAACGGCTAAGATCTCGCAAGGGAGGTCTTAACGGTCACGATCGAGCGAAGGATGTCCTGAACGGTTGGGATTTACACGAGGGAGGTCCTGGGCGGTCAAGATTAAAGCGGAGGGAGGTCCGGAGGTTCTCTTTATAAAAGACCGGGGTGGTCTTTACAAAGAGGACCCGAGGATGGTCTAAGGGTGGTCTTTACAAAGGACCACGAGGAGGTCTTTTTGCGCAGGAGTGGTCCTAGCGGCTTAGATTGAGTCTAAAGAGGTAATGGACGGCTAGGATCTAACCAGGGGAGGTCCTAGCGCTTAAGATTTTTCACAGAGCTAGATTCAACGGCTAAAACTAATCCATGGAGGTCTTTAACGGCCGAGATTGATCCAAGGAGGTCCTGTGACTTAGCTTTTTCATAGAAAACAACCAACGGCACAGATCAAACCGGGAGTGATCTTAAACGGCTGCGATTAAGCTAGGGGGAGGTCATGAGATTTCCCTACAAGGACCAGGGATGGTCCTTTTTGCACAGAGGACCTCAAGGAGGTCTTTTGCAAAGAGGACCCCAAGGCGGAAGGTGCTCCTAACGGCTGGGATTTAACCTACGGGGGTCTTTAACGGCCAGGATTTCAGCGGGGAGGTCCTGGCACTAAGACTTTAGCAGACAAGATCTTACGGTCAGGATCAAACACCAGGTGCTCCTAAACGGCCACGATTGAAACTAAGAGGTCGGGGACTTAACGACACCCACGGCTTGCCGACAAGAACAGCATTGAACACTAATGATTGGGCCCTAGGACAACTTAAATGCTAATTATTAGGCCACAGAACTTGTCCGAGTAAGGCACGGCAATAACACCAGTTTGGACTTTAGCTCACCGCCGGCGACAGGGACCTCGCCAGCGAGAACCAAAGGCACGGTTGAGTTCTAAATAGTGAGGGGAACCTAAAGGTACCGAGAACTAGGGCTAGAGCGCACCCTATCGACGGCTAGCCGGAGATGACCGCAGGAGACCAAATACAGCAAAACGAAAATCTAACGAGGTTCACGACGACCGGGTTTCCAACACTAAAGTACTAACCTGGGAATGAAGGAGGTCCAAGAATGGTCGAGGAGCTCCGTGATGATGCAGTGCTCGCGGAGTTGGGGAAGACGACCAACTCGGCCCTGAAAACAAGCTCCCCAAATTGTCAACCTCTGTGAAGGTTAAACAAAACAAGTTAGGGAGACTTGAGTTGACCAAGAGGGCAAAGTGACAGCCAATTTTGCAATATTGAACCACTGGAGCTCGGAGGTCGCCGGAGAGCACCAAAGTCGACAATGATGGCAGGGAGGGTGGTGCTCTCGGGTGCTCAAGTTTGGGGCTCACACTCACAACCGAGGGAGTCCAAGCACACAAGGAATGGAGAAAGAAGAGGAGAAAGGAGGTCTCGGGCTATTCATAGCACGGGAGCTCGATAATGGTGTGACAAGTCCCATCAGGAACAAAGTCCATGCTCCGCCATGGACTTGCTAGATTTGACAAGGGTAGGTAGGTAGGGGATGACTTCTTTTAGGGCTAGGCTCTGACACAATTAATGCATGGTAGAAAGAGGCGTTGGGAAGGACCAAAAAGTGACAGGCCACTGCTCCCAACTGTTCTGACCCTGACACATGCACAGGTGCGGGAAAAATCATGACAAATAGACTCAGGGAGGTCGGGAGGAAGAAATACAGGGCTGAGGGAGGTCCTGGATGCCCCTGATGCACTCGAGTGGTCCTAGACGTCCCGGATTGGCCAAGGCAGAGGAGGTCCGAGTGCACGGGGAGGTCCTTGGGAGGTCGTCGACCGCTGGATGAAAATCCAAGGGCCTGGACCACCCCGCGAGATCGATGGGAGGTCAGGGCCTTTGGATGGAGATCCAACGACCCAAGGGAAGCGAGCCCGAGGAGGTCTGGGCGGCTGGCCCGACCGAGTCCAAAGGCTGGGTCTGACTCGAGTCCGAGTCAGACTCAGACCTGAATTTGGGTTTTAAACTTAACCTGAAGTTTGGGGATTTATTTGAGGTAGCAAACTTACTCCAAAAATTATGAAATTTTTACAGGAGCTTGCTAGCTGAGTTATTGACCTTGTGTAAATTTTGCAGAGGTTTTTGTGCTATAATTTTTCCTCCAAAAATTCCACAAGGTGCTGGCCCACAGTTTGACCAGAATTTAATTGGGTTTGACTGACCTCCAAAAATATTCAAACAATTTCTAAAAATTGTGAAATTTTTCAGAGGGGTCGCATACCATCCCAAGAACTTAGGATAAATATTTCCAGGAGATGATCATAATATTTGACAAGAATGTTTTTGAAGGATCAAGATGTGAATAAACAGACTTGTGATTTTGTATTTCCATAAGTCTTGTACAAGAACTGTTCAGTACAAACAGGAAATACATGATGTAAGAAAAAGTTTTAATTTCTACTCATTTTCTTACATTTGAAACACAAGTCTAAAACTTGGGATGTTACAGTCATGAAGGTCTCACTAAAACTTGGCATCGCATTTAGGCAAGTTTTTATATACCAGGAGGTCGATGTTTGCTTCAAGAGTTTATTCATGCGTGTATGTAACAGCCCCAACTTTATGAACAGTAATAAAATATTTTCTTAACAGTAATGAGGTGCTGTTCATAGCATCACTGTTCATGTTTACAGATTGGGCATTATGTTGCAAATAAAAACTTTTCCTTTCTATCCAAAAATCCAAAACCCTTCCTAAAGTTCAAAGGGAATACAAGCCAATGCTTGTATTTTGAGTGGTAAATATTTTCATTACAACCTAGATCATTTATCTCGGCTAAAAATAATTTTTGTTAAATTTTTAGAAATTATCTTGACTTGGAGAAAAATACTTGGCTTTAAATAAACCTATTCGGGTTAAGTTAATTATTTATATATTTTATAAAGTGAAACAGTGGTTTTAAAAATTTATTTGGGGAATATATCATCCCAGTAGCCTCCTAGCAAAATTTCATGATTTTATAAATTTATTTGCTATTTTTAAAGCCCAGTCAAACTTTCCAACTTTGAATTTAGAATTTGGTCAACCTTCCGGTCTAAACCTAAACCCTAGCATCAGTAGCGACTCGAACCCATAAGGTTGGGTCCAACCAAGCAAAGCGGTCCGCTTCCATCCACGCTCGGCGCGAGCCCAAATCCATCGTGTGTGCGTGAGCCGTTGATCTCCAATCGAACGGGCGTGGTCGCCACGTCACGTGGGCTGTCCACATATGCGCCGCGATCTTCACCGTTGGATCTCGATCAAGCGACCCAGGGACGCGAGAACAACCGGACCATCCGGATCCCTTTTCGATCTCCACCGTCCATCTTAGATCCAACCGCGCAACCCTTTTTGATTTGAACATAAAGGCGCGCATCCATCGTGGGCCTTTAGATCTAAATCCCACGACGCTCCTTTTTGACCGCGTGCAATTAGGGCCCAAATTCAATGGACCGTTGGATTTCAATCGTAGGGCCCATATTGTGTATGCATTCGGACCATCCGGCTATTCCCTCAATCCTCATCGTAGAAAATCAATCGGACGGTACTGCGTCATCTCATTTATGAGTGACGTGCATTCTTTTAGGTTGACCGTTGGATTTCAATCCAACGTCCCTCTTTGAATGTGAACCCCCGAAATCCCGTAGAGCCCCTTTTAATCTCTATCCTTCATTTGAGATCGCACGGCCCATATTAAATGGTGTCGATTATTTTTCCTTAATGCCTATTTCCATCGCAGCCGTCCATCTCTGATCGAACGGTCGACGATTCTTGGAGCTTTTAGAGGCACGCGCGACTGTGGCTGACAAGGGGACCCACATGTTAGATGTTTGCCTCTCATCCTCCTTGCCTCTGCGCGCAGCCATTTCTGTAAACAGAGGAGAGGAGTTATCCAAGAATCATGCAACTAATTTTTTGGATATTTAGCCCTAAGTAGACACCTCATCAACTCTAGACCCTTCCACTTTGCCACCGTGCTCGGTCTCTATATATAAACCCTAGCTTTTGAGCTGCTGCCATTGTTGACCACTGGATCTTTTCACCCTTCATTTTCGTCCAGTGGAGTTTCTTGCTCCTCCAACTTGCTTATCCATCTTAAACACTGGTTTCACCTTGTAATAAAGATTTGACATCTTTTGTAGGTTAAACCAGAGTTTATTCTCTCGTTGATCAACATCGGTTTGAACCTTTGGTGTCTTTCTTATCTGTAAGCTAAAACCTTAGTTTTGTCATCCCGAGCACCTTAAGGACCTTAGAAGCTCACATGGATCATTCACTTGTACATTAGTAGCTCCAACTTTCTTTAAACCGAAAAGTTGCTTTTATAACTTTTAGGTCTTTCATATCGTTTTCAAGAACTAGGGTTTCTCCCGTCGACTTATCATTCCAGGTAGGTCTTAATGAACCTAGTAGCATAATAAGTTATTCTTTTGATCCTTCTTATCATCTACTTAACTTTGTAGCGAGATTTATCTCGTCCTCGATTGTCGGTTCAACCGACAACATTGGTTTTCTTTAGCTTCGTAATCGACCGATTAGGGTTAGTCCGGTGTTAATTACCCTAAAATATCAGGCTAAGCTTCATTTGAATCTTTGCTTGACCTATTTTCCTTAAACCCAAACCTAAAGTCCGTCCTGCTTACGTATTTTCAAAATCAAAACTGAAACTTTGACCTAAACTCTAGTTTCATTATTTGAAAGCGATAAGTGATATTATGGGTTATTATTTTATTATTAGGGTAGATACAACTTAAGCATCTTTGTTGAGCATGCATTTCCATATTGATCATATATGCTTCTTTCATTCTCGTACTTGTTGTCGACTCGTATTTATTGGATTTTATTGTCTCTTTTAGAATCTGGTTCTTCAAGCATTTGAATCTATTTCTGAGCAACCTGAGCCTGCAATAGAAGTGTATTATTATCAAGACAAGCATCCTCTTTGCACCATATTGATCCCCAAAGTTTTATACAATAGATTTTCCAAATACTGTTGATAATCATTGCATGCTACTTTTCTAAAATACAATTGTGATCTCAGAGTGTTAGTTATGACCTAATTTTGTGGCTTACCTTAATTCTAACCATACACTCGGACTTAGAGTAGTAATCGTATACTATAAACTCTAGCTTGAGTTGGCTTAGGCATGCACTCTAGAGAATATTAGAGTTTGACAAGATTATCTTGTCAAACATGGGAACCACAAAATGATTTACATTATTTTGAACTCTTTGTCCAGTTTATTTATACCGAAATGAATTTTACATTTAAACCGATCCGACAAGAGGAAGCTAGTGGTGGTGCCTTCGTGCTAGATTGGGAATTGTGGTGGACTTGTTTGGATCACTTAAGGATGAACTCATGCTGCTCAATTCAAGTTCCCCACGTACTTGTTTCGACAGGTGTGTAACCTTAATTCCTAAGTTCAATTCCAGTTATCTTCTTTGTAGGATGACGTTTAGATTCGGGGTCGAATCCTGTTAAGGGGGGTAGAGTGTAATACTCCGGATTAAACTTTGAGAATGAAAATTGATCTTTAGGGATAGGAATCAATGGGATTAGTGAATTGTCTCTGGATAGGGGGGGTTATCTGTTAATTTCGGCCAACTTGGGCCTGGGCTAGAGGCCCATCTGGACCCCCCTAGTGGCCGGCCAAGGGGGGGACTCCACCCGTTTTCTCCCCTTTGCCAAACCCTAGCTTTTCTCCCCCTTTTGGCCGCCCCTCCCTTCTTGGCCTCCACCCTTTGGCCTCCCCTCCTATGCGCCTACCTCCTCCCTCCCTGGTGTTCTCTCATGGTGGTGCCCCTCAAGACATCTTCCCCGCTGCGGTGTTGATCTTCCTCCATTGCCGGTCTTTGCAAGAATCGGGGACGACGATCGTGGGCTGTGGAACAAGGAGAGGAAATCACCACCAACTTCTTCTTCGAGGCACGCTCAGCATCATCTCCCACGTCGTCAAGGGTAACGATGTGTTCTTGGGTCTTCTAGAAGTCTTTCGTTAAGTGGGCGAGTAGTTTTGTTAATTTCCAGTCTGTCCGTATTTCGTTCAATTCTGTCCAGTATGTTGGAGGGGTTGTTTCGGTTGTTTGTAGGCAGAATCTGAAGGTTTGGTCTCCTAGAGATATCTAGGCCTCGTTCTTAGGTTTCAGTGGCCACCAAGTTCACTTGATTCCGAGGTCCGAGTCAAAAGTTATGGATGTTTTAGTACCTGCTGCCAGAAATCTGACGAGAATAAACTGTCTGGTTATTTCCTAAATTATGAAAGGGAAATTGGTTGAAACTGAAAGTTCACCCAACTAGGTTATTGTAGAGGATTCGATGACCTTTTCAGATTGGTAAAGAACGTTCAATTTGGAGCTACCTAATAAAAGTTATGATCTTTTTAATTCTGCTGTTCGTTCTGTGGACAGATTCTGGACAGAAAGTTCAAACGATTATTAACCTATTAAATTGGCCATTTTGGTTTATCTCGTCAACTAGAGTATTGTAGATTAGTCAGTTAAGAAGCTACAGAAATTGGGTTTACCACTTTTTGACTTCCTGACACTGAGATACGTTAATTCTCGTGCTGCTGTCCAGGGACAGTTTTAAAGCTGAAAACATTGATTCTAGTTTAAGCTTTGTTTTATTGACTAGAGTCGTCTGGAAGCAATGTATAACGTCGGTTAGTAGAAATGGGTATTGTTGGTGTTCTTATTGAATTTATTTCATTGGTTAGGCGGCATAGCTTCGAGTTTAGGAACGCCATCGCTTCCAACTAACGCGTCTCAACGCGGAAGGCAAGTACATCGTTGATCTAAATGTTTGTGCATTGTGGTTATTGATATGAGCGTGCTGTGATAACTCTTGTGTAGTATGAAGTGAAATATCCATGTTTTGTCTCTATGTTGAATTCATGAATAGAAATGATGGTAATGTTATATTCAATAAGTTGTTTCATGCATTCATTATCTTTTGCCGTCCACGGGAGTGGATGAGGGAGACCATCAATTCCAGGATGGTTGAGTAAGACCCATTAATTCCAATATGGGCAATGTTGGACACCCGTATGAAACGTTCTTCATACGGAAGTGGATCCCGCATTTTTGTTAAGATGCGGGCTTGAGTGAACACCGACGGGTGTTCACTGACTATACCGGTATATGTGTGTGTGCAGTCCATTCCCTTGATTTTTAAGCATTCATTTCATGTCATCATAAGTACTCATTTGTGTTTTGATTAATGTCGAGGCCGAGTAGGTCTTATTCGTATTGTTAAATGTGTTTTTAATCTTTGTACTTGCTGAGTCATGGACTCACCCTTGCTTTGTTTATCTATTTCTAGGTGATCGCTGATGAAGTTCTCTTGGGAGGGAGTAGACATGCACTACTCGAATAATGCACTTCACCTTAGTTCCATTGCAAGAATTATTAAAGACTCTATTATGCTAACTTTCAGATTGTAATAAATAAATCTAGTCATGGATGGCATTCTTTTATGATCTTTGAGGATTGATCGATGTTATTGAGAAGTTTTATGCTGTATGGCTTATGTTAAATTGGGGGTTAGCATCTTGACTTCTGAATAGCCAAGGTGTTAACTTAGTTGGTTAATTAGGATTTATGATTAAGTCTTATAACTGATTTTATTATTGTTTTATGATTTATTGTGAAAAACCTCCGGTATCGTCGTATACCAAAGAGGTTATGTCGAAATTTTGTAGTTTAGCTTAGGATAGTAGCATTCCAGGCTCATGCTGAGTTGGGGTGTTACAGGTATCCAACTCAATAGTGTTAACTTGTTGAAAAATGCCAAATCTTAGTTTCCCCGGTCGGCATACCAAAGGAAGTATGTCATCATTCGGAGGCATCCAAGGCAACGGTGACTAAGTCGTGTGGGTAAAGATGTACACCCTGCAGGTATCAAACTGCTCGAATAGCCGTGTCCACGGTCATGGACAATGACTTGAGTTGATGTCACCAGTATAGAGTTTTGATTTAAAAATCTGGTTTTGATTTACAGTTCAAGATGAGGGAATTCATGCATTGTATTGTTTACCTTTATTCTCATTTACTTACTGTTTTAATCCAGTTTGTTTCATTAAATTGCTTTATCAAAACTTAGCAATTGTAGGTTAAGGTGTACTGCTTTATGCAAAATTTAACCAATAAGCCTTCCTGTTGCAACCTTATGCATGTGTAAATTCTACTCCTTTGCATAGGTTCTAACAAACACTTTCTTTTATTAGTTTGTGTAAGTCTTCTTGAGTACCCTTCAGTACTCAAGGTGCTATAACCTATTGTTGCGTGAGGACGGTTATCTTTATGAAGTGCCCGTTAGCGTCGACGGGGTGGCGCTAACGAGTAAAGCTATTTCTTTCCTCCACGCAATTGCTCGCAGTGGATGGGGCCATTGGTGGTTTTATCGTTTATTTTGCTTCCATTTATCGGACTTTTGTAGTGACCAAGTCACTTGATATTGTAGTACTTAACCAACTTGTAAACTTATGTTTAATTATGTAAATGTATGACTTGTATGTGTATGATGCAATGTTGTTTGAGGATATATGTGCAATGGTCAGCGATCCCAGGAACCATTGTGAGACATATATCCGGGATGCCTAAATATTGGGTTTGTTACTTTCTAAAAATTTATGCTTCTAGCATGATTTTTAATAAAGGAGCAAGACTTTGTTCCTTAATTAAGAATCGTACTCTGATATAAATTTAATTAAGTACAATTCCAATATTCGGGCGTCCACAGCGTTGGTATCAGAGCATACGTTGCCTGTAGGTTAGAAATAGCATGGCCGAAGTCATTAGAGAGTCTTCTGGCAAATTATTTTCAAGTTAGTAGTATAATTCCGAAAGTTTAAGTATGACATCTTTTATTTCTTACCTTCCCTAGATCAATTCTTGTCCCAACTTTCTGTTGGTTTTTCAAGAGTAGATTGTTTTCTTACCTTGTCTTTTTGTCTATAGATGAGCGGGTGGTACTTGGTCAAGGAGACCCGAGCTGAGGATGTGGATAGGTTTCCGGCTTTGCTGCGGGATACGATGTGGCGAGCCAATTTCACCTATCAGCCGGAGTACGCCATTTATCGACGAGATCGAGGACCTGGAATGGTGGAGTACCACGCCTTCATCAACGTTATCGCTAGGCAGGTAGCCGGCAGTGTTCCCTACTGTGTCCAAGCACTTGCCACTTCTGAATCTATGGCGGTTCAGGAAGCTGCTAGTAGGATGATGAGCCTCCTTCGTCATGATTTGACGGAGTTGTCTCAACCACCCTATGATCACTTCCCGAATCAAGGTCCTAGTGCAGAAGTGAGCATGTTCGATGAGATACAGTTTGGGGAAGACCCTCAGGTGCGACAGTTGGCGAGGATGGTCCGCATCATGGACCAGATCCATCGCCGCCTTGTGAGGGAGTTGTGGGAAACTCGGCATCGTCTTAATGAGGCCTAGGAATACCTGCTACTTGGAGTCAACATGAATCGCGTTCCTCACAACGTGCTTTATGGTGACAACGAGATCTCCCCCGCTGCTGCTGCACCATCAGTTTACCAACTTCCAGAAGTAGCCGGGTGCGTGCCTGTTTATGGACAAGTGCACCAAGCCGGATGACTGCAGGCTTTCCTCGCACTCTGCGATCGCACCTCCAGAGGTCATCACCACGGGTTCTCAGGCGTCTCATTAGCCCTTTGGATCCTATTGACACGGGTTCCCCGGAGCTCATCTTCTTAATGAGTTTCCGTGAACTTAACCGTGACCTTTATGCTAGCACCTCGACGATGAACCCTCGTGGATAGGTGTTCTCTTGTTTAGTAGTTGCCCTTAAATAAATGCATGTAATAGGCGGTGGTATTTTGTAAAGGATATGTAAGTTAGACTTTTGGTTTGTATTATGACCTTTATGGCCAACTATGATGTGCGGCTAGAACCGAATTTCTTTTGCTTTGTATCTATAAAGTTTGTGGTTTGGTGTTGATTTGAATGCATGGTATAACATAATGCATTATAAGTGTGGTATTGGTTTCTTCCCTAATTTTTACCTTGTTTGTGTTTGCCGAGTATATCCTTGTTATGTTGTTAACCATTGTGTGGTAACAAGATGACAGGACCCACTACTCGTCTTGCAGACACAACAAGGGAAGGGTCTTTCAACTTCAAGCCCCATTCTTAGGAGGCGGATCGAACCTTCAGTTCTTATGGTCCTCAAGGTGGTCCCCGGAAGAGGAGCTTCCTCCACCACCTTCCATGGCGATGTGCTCATGCAAATTGGCGCAATCGAATGGACCAGACAGCGCATTTTGGAGCAAATTGCGCAACACTTCTTCCACTACTACCCCAGTAGTCGAGTAGGAGGTCGTCATGTGCGGGAGTCTTCTTGAATTTCAATGGACTAACCCGCCGGTGTTCTCCAGCTCTCAAGATCCCATGGAAGCTGAGGACTGGCTTCGGACCATTGAGAAGAAGCTGCTAATTGCTCAATGTTTCGAGAGGGAGAAGGTCCTTTTTGCTAGTTATCAGCTGGATGGGGCGGCTAGCATTTGGTGGGATAATGTTCTTGCTATTCAACCTACTGGACACGTCCCTACTTGGGATGAGTTCATGGTGGTCTTTCGTGAAGCTCATATTCCTAAAGGAGTTATGATGATCAAGCAGCAAGAGTTTCTCGCTCTCAAGCAAGGGCGAAAGTCTGTGACTGAGTATCTGCATGAATTCAACTTCCTTGCCAGATATGCTCCTGATGAAGTTTCGACTGACCTTTGTCATCGGAACCGCTTCTTGAATGGGCTGTCTGAAGAATTGCAGATGGCTATAGCTTTGCATGACTTCAGAAATTTTTCTCATCTTGTCAACAAAGCTATTGTGGCCGAGAGCAAGAGTAAGGCTTTGGAGGAGTCACGCAAGCGACAGAGGACGTCTCAGTTTGTTCCAAGTGGCAGTTCGCCAAGGCCTCGTATGTGGTTGCCTAGACCTCCGCGAGCACCAGCTCCATTTTCGCCGAGGCCGGCAGTGTTTGCCCCTCGTCCATCTTCTTCCACCAATCAGCCAAGGCCTAATGGAAATCGGCCACCTGCTGTTGTCAATGTTAGGCCAGGAGTGATTTGCTATCATTGTGGGCGTCCAGGTCATTTCGCTAACCAATGTTATGCGAAGGCACGTGGGATACCACCTATTCAGCCTTCTTCGGTTGCAGTGCGTCCTGCACCACCTTCCTTGACGATGGTCAACTGACCCACCCACTCGAGGTCATGTGAATCGACATCGTGAAGAAGCGCTTGACACTCTGAAGTTGTCCTTGGTATGCTCCTAGTTAATTTCAACATCGCTACGCTTTATTTGATTACGAGCATCCCATTCATTTGTTAGTAGGCGGTTGTTTGCTCAACATCAGTTAGTTGTGCATCATCTTCATCCACCCCATATCATCCACTCACCTGGATCAGTCTTTATGGCTGATCAAGTCTGCCGTAATGTCAAAATAAATATTGAAGGGGTAGACTTTTGGGCGGATTTGATTGTGATAGATTCTAAAGGATTGGATGTTATTCTAGGAATGGATTGGTTGTCTAAAAATCTTGGGCAAATTAATTGTGCCCAAAGATCCATTTCTTTAACTAATGAGAGCGGCACCTCAGTCATTTTTCAATCCAGGACCGTGAGTTCTCATCTTTGTGCTCACCAAGTTGATACCACTCCTTCTTTGGAGTCGCACCAATTGTTTGTGAGTATGTTGATGTCTTTCTCGAAGACCTTCCCGGTTGCCACGGATCGGGAAGTGGAGTTAAGTAATTGATCTAGTTCTGGGATGCTCCTATATCCGTAAGTCCTTATCGAATGCCTCTTAATGAGCTGGTTGAATTAAAGAAACAACTTGGAGAGTTGCTTGACAAAGGATTCATTCGACCGAGTTCCTCACCTTGGGGATGCCCTAAATTTTTGTCAAAAGAAAGACAATACCTTGCGGATGTGTGTGGATTACCGTCCGTTAAATGAGGTTACCATCAAAACAAGTATCTTTTGCCTCGAATTGATGATCTTTTGATCAATTGGTTGGTGCCCGAGTCTTTTCAAAAATTGATTTGCGGTGGGCTATCATCAAATCAAGGTCGAGTGAGGACATCCCTAAAGCGACTTTCTACTCTGCACGGGTTGTGCGAGTATACTATCATGTCCTTTGGTCTAACCAATGCTCCACTTATTTCATGAATCTTATGAATTCGGTGTTCATGGATTTCTTGGATAAGTTCGTTGTCGTGTTCATTGACGACATCCTTATTTATTCAAGTCGACAAAGACCATGAGCAACATTTAAGGCTTGTCTTGAAACACTTCACGCATCGATTTGTATGCTAAGTTTAGCAAGTGTGCTTTCGGCTCAAGCAGGTTGCATTTTGGGACACGTGTTATCAGAAGGGGTATCATTGTTGATCCAAGTAAGGTACAAGATGTACTAAATTGGAAACAGCCCAAGAGTGTTCTGAAATCCGAAGTTTTCTTGGACTTGCGGGTTATTACCGCGAGTTCATTGAAAATTTCTCCAAAATTACAAGACCGTGACTCAACTTTTGAAGAAAGAGAAGAAATTTGAATGGTCGGCTAAGTGTGAGGAGAGTTTTCGACTTTTGAGAACTCTTTTGACTAAAGCTCCAGCTTCTCACTCTTCCGGATATTCATAAGAGCTTGATATTTATTGCGATGCATCTCGCCATGGACTTGGTGTGTGCTTATGCAAGAAGGCCAAGTTGTGGCATATGCATCCCGCGATATGCGACCTCATGAAATTAATTATCCTACTCATGATTTGGAATTGGTCAGTAGTCCATGCATTAAGGATTTGGCGACATTACCTTCTCGTGTCGTTGTGAGATCTATCTTGATCATAAAGCACAAGTACATATTCACTCAAGTGATTTGAATATGAGGCGAGAAGATGGCTTGAATTGATCAAGGACTATGACATGGGTATTCATTATCACCCTGGCAAAGCCAATGTTGTGGCAGACGCTTTAAGCAGAAAGTCACAGTGCAACTCCATGTCCTCTCTACCTGCGGCCAAGAACTTTTGTGCTGATTTTCAGCGCCTAAGTCTCGAAGTGGTGAGAGAAGGTTTTCTCGCTGCATTAAAAGTGGAGCCTACACTAGAAACTCAGATTCTGGAGGCCCAGAAAACTGATACCGAGGTAGCTGAAATCAAGGAAAATTTGAAGGCAGGCAAAGCCAACGAATTTTCTGAACATGATCGCGGTATAATTCGATATCGCAATCGTTTGGTGGTGCCTGCAGATCCTCAAATAAGAGGGCTAATCCTTAAAGAGGCTCATAATTCCAAGTTCTCTTTACATCCTGGTAGTACCAAGATGTATCAGGATTTAAAGAAGGCATTTTGGTGGAGCCAAATGAAAAGACAGATTGCTCAAGATGTTCTTTGAATGTGATATTTGCCAAAGGGTTAAAGTGAACATCCTGCCAGCCCGGTACCCTTCAACCTTTGCCTATTCCACAGTGGAAGTGGGAAGAGATCGGTATGGATTTTGTTACCGGTCTTCCAAAGACTCCGAATGGATCCGATGCCATTTGGGTAATCATTGACCGTTTAACGAAGGTGGCTCATTTCATTCCTGTCAAAACCATCTTCGATGGCAAGCAACTAGCAGAGCTTTATATTGCTAAGATTGTTTGTCTTCACGGTGTTCCAAAGGTCATTGTTTCTGACCGTGGCCCTCAATTTACTTCCCATTTTGGAATTGTCTTCATCGGGCTATGGGGTGAACTTCTTTCAATCTTGCTTATCATCCTCAAACTAGTGGTCAAGCGAGAGGGTGAATCAAGTAATGGAAGATCTTCTTCGGACTATGTGCGGCCTATAGCAAAGGTCGGGAGAAATCTTTGCCTTATGTGGAGTTTTCCTACAATAATAGCTACCAAGCAAGTATTCAAATGTCACCTTTTGAAGCCTTGTATGGAAGAACTTGTAGGACTCCGTTGAATTGGTCCGAGTCTGGTGAAAGATCATTCTATGGTCCCGACTTGGTAATGAAGGCAGAAGAGCAAGTTCGTCTGATTCGAGATCGTTTGAGGACTGCACAGTCTCGTCAGAAGAGCTATGCTGACCTTCGTCGTCGTGAATTAAGCTTTGAGATAGATGATCATGTCTATCTTAAAGTGTCACCGATGAAGGGCACTCATCGTTTTCAGGTGAAAGGGAAGCTAGCACCTCGTTATATCAGACCCTTCCGAATTATTGCAAAACGAGGAGCTACCTGAATCCCTTTCTGCAGTGCATGATACTTTTCATGTGTCTCAATTGAAGAAATGCCTTCGTGTTCCTATGAAGGCAACTGCTTATGAGCATCTCAATCTTCAACCTGACCTTTCCTATCAAGAGCAACCAGTGCGTGTCCTTGACGAAATGGAATGTAGAACAAGAAACCGCACTGTCAAGTTCTTAAAAATTTAGTGGGCTAATCATTCTGAGGATGAAGCCACTTGGGAGCGCGAAGATCTGAGGCAGATTGAGCACCCCCACCTCTTTACTGTTTAGAGCTTGCCTTTAGGTCAAGAAAGGCAAGTTTAAACAAAGCAATGTAAAAGAAGATGTAATAATAACACTATGTTATTATGTAAAGTCTTTCTTTACTATCTTTGAAGGAAATAAAGACAACGGATGTTGAATTTCCATAAAAATCATTTCAATTTCCCTTTTCCCCAACTTCTATCTTTTAGAAATCTAGGGACGAGATTTTCTTAAGAAAGTAGGTTTGTAATAGCCCCAACTTTATGAACAGATAATAAAATTTTTACGAGCAGAATGAGGTGCTGTCATAGCATCACTATTCATGTTTACTGATTGGGCATTATGTTGCAAATAAAAACTTTCCCTTTCTAGCCAAAAATCCAAAACCCTTCCTAAAGTTCAAAGGGAATACAAGCCAATGCTTGTATTTTGACTGAAAATATTTTCATTAAAACCTAGATCAATTATCTCGGCTAAAAATATTTTTGTTAAATTTTAGAAATTATCTTGACTTGGAGAAAAATACTTGGCTTTAAATAAACCTATTCGGGTTAAGTTAATTATTTATATATTTTATAAAGTGAAACAGTGGTTTTCAAAATTTATTTGGGAATATATCATCCCAGTAGCCTCTAGCAAAATTTCATGATTTTACAAATTTATTTGCTATTTTAAAGCCAGTCAAACTTTTCAACTTTGAATTTAGAATTTGGTCAACCTTCGGTCTAAACCTAAACCCTAGCATCATGTGACTCGAACCCATAAGGTTGGGTCCAACCATTAAAAGCGATCTGCTCATCACGCTCGCGCGAGCCCAAATCCATCGTGTCCGTGAGCCGTTGATCTCCAATCGAATGGGCGTGGTCGCAACGCGTCGTGTGGGCTGTCCACGTATGCGCGCGATCTTCACCGTTGGATCTCGATCAAGCGACCCAGGGACACGAGAACAACCGGACCATCCGGATCCCTTTTCGATCTCCACCGTCCATCTTAGATCCAACCGTGCAACCCTTTTTGATTTGAACATAAAGGCGCGCATCCATCGTGGGCCTTTAGATCTAAATCCCACGGCGCTCCTTTTTGACCGCGTGCAATTAGGGCCCAAATTCAATGGACCGTTGGATTTCAATCGTAGGGCCCATATTGTGTATGCATTCGGACCATCCGGCTATTCCCTCAATCCTGATCGTAGAAAATCAATCGGACGGTACTGCGTCATCTCATTTATGAGTGACGTGCATTGTTTTAGGTTGACCGTTGGATTTCAATCCAACGTCCCTCTTTGAATTTGAACCCCCGAAATCCCGTAGAGCCCCTTTTAATCTCTATCCTTCATTTGAGATCGCACGACCCATATTAAATGGTGCCGATTATTTTTCCTTAATGCCTATTTCCATCGCAGCCGTCCATCTCTGATCGAACGGTCGACGATTCTTGGAGCTTTTAGAGGCGCGCGCGACTGTGGCTGACAAAGGGACCCACATGTCAGATGTTTGCCTCTCATCCTCCTTGCCTCTGCGCGCAGCCATTTCTGTAAACAGAGGAGAGGAGTTATCCAAGAATCATGCAACTAATTTTTGGATATTTAGCCCTAAGTAGACACCTCATCAACTCTAGACCCTTCCACTTTGCCCTGTAGCTCAGTCTCTATATATAAACCCTAGCTTTTGAGCTGCTGCCATTGTTGACCACTGGAGCTTTTCACCCTTCATTTTCGTCCAGTGGAGTTTCTTGCTCCTACAACTTGCTTATCCATCTTAAACACTGGTTTCACCTTGTAATAAAGATTTGACATCTTTTGTAGGTTAAACCAGAGTTTATTTCTCTGTTGATCAACATCAGTTTTCAGAACCTTTGGTGTCTTTCTTATCCTGGTAAGCTAAAACCTTAGTTTTGTCATCACGAGCACCTTAAGGACCTTAGAAGCTCACATGGATCATTCACTTGTACATCAGTAGCTCCAACTTTCTTTAAACTGAAAAGTTGCTTTTATAACTTTTCGGTCTTTCATATCGTTTTCAAGAACTAGGGTTTCTCCTGTCGACTTATCATTCTGGGTAGGTCTTAACTCAACCCTAGTAGCATAATAAGTTATTCTTTTGATCCTTCTTATCATCTACTTAACTTTGTAGCAGAGATTTATCTCTGTCCTCTGTTGTCGGTTCAACCGACAACATTGGTTTTTCTTTAGCTTCATGTCGGCCCGATTAGGGTTAGGATTAGGTTAGTCCGGGTGTTAATTACCTAAAAATATCAGGCTAAGCTTTATTTCTAATCTTTGCTTGACCTATTTTCCTTAAACCCAAACCTAAAGTCCGTCTCTGTTTCTGTATTTTCAAAATCAAAAGCGAAACTTTGACCTAAACTCTAGTTTCATTATTTGAAAGCGATAAGTGATATTATGGGTTATTATTTTATTATTAGGGTAGATACAACTTAAGCATCTTGTTGAGCATGCATTTCCATATTGATCATACATGCTTCTTTTATTACTGTACTTGTTGTCGACTCGGTATTTATTGGATTTTATTGTCTCTTTTAGAATCCGGTTCTTCCAAGCATTTGAATCTATTTACGAGCAACTGAGCTCACTGAAGTGTATTATTATCAAGGCAAGCATCCTCTTTTCACCATATTGATCCCCAAAGTTTTATACAATAGATTTTCCAAATCGGTGATAAGCGTTGCATGCTACTTTTCGAAAATACAATTGTGATCTGTAGTCGTTAGTTATGACCTAATATTGTGGCTTACCTTAATTCTAACCATACACTCGGACTTAGAGTAGTCTCAGATACTATAAACTCTAGCTTGAGTTGGCTTAGGCATGCGATCTAGAGAATATTAGAGTTTGACAAGATTATCTTGTCAAACATAGGAACCACTAAAATGATTTGTTATTTTGAACTCTTTGTCGATTTATTTATACCGAAATGAATTTTACATTTAAACCGATCTGGACAAGAGGAAGCTAGTGGTGGTGCCTTCGTGCGAGATTGGGAATTGTGGTGGACTTGTTTGGGTCACTTAAGGACCGAGCTCATGCTCAATTCAAGTTCCCCACGTACTTCCACGCTTGCGATGTATGGCGCTGTTTGGTTAAGTAAAGGGCTAAGGCTATTGAGTTGGAAACAGGAGAGTAAGGATATGTGTATTGGTCTTGTATGGCATAGATGCTCTGGTCTTATGATTGCGTTTTATGCCATGTGAGTTTTATATCGATATCAGATGTTCTTAGAAGGGTGAGGGTGTATATGTGTTCCATCGCATGTACGTACCTTAAAGATGCCGATTGCAATCTAATATGGGTAGTGAGCCCAGTTCGCATTTCTTTATGTTTGGGTCGGCATTCCTGACACAACATGTGTGCCCCGGTTAAGCAGATGCTATCAGTCGTTGTTTAAGCGAGATCAGTTCACACATGGGTATCCAACTCAATAGTGTTAACTTGTTGAAAAATGCCAAATCTTAGTTTCCCCGATCAGCATACCAAAGGAAGTATGTCATCATTCGGAGGCATCCGAAGGCAACGGGCTGACTAAGTCGTGTGGGTAAAGATGTACACCCCTGCAGGGTATCAAACTGTTCGAATAGCCGTGTCCACGGTCATGGACAATGACTTGAGTTGATGTCACCTGTATAGAGTTTTGATTTAAAAATCTGGTTTTGATTTACAGTTCAAAGATGAGGAATTCATGCATTGTATTGTTTACCTTTATTCTCATTTACTTCTGTGTTTAATCGTTCGTTTCATTAAATTGCTTTATCAAAACTTAGCAATTGTAGGTTAAGGTGTACTGCTTTATGCAAAATTTAACCAATAAGCCTTCCTGTTGCAACCTTATGCATGTGTAAATTCTACTCCTTTGCATAGGTTCTAACAAACACTTTCTTTTATTAGTTTGTGTAAGTCTTGCTGAGTACCCTTCGTACTCAAGGTGCTATAACCTATTGTTGCGGTGAGGGCGGTTATCTTTATGAAGTGCCGTTAGCGTCGATCGGGGTGGCGCTAACGAGTAAACTATTTCTTTCCTCCACGCAATCGCTTTGTGGTGGATGGGGCCATTGGTGGTTTTATCGTTTATTTTGCTTCATCTGTCAGACTTTTGTAGTGACCAAGTCACTTGATATTGTAGTACTTAACCAACTTGTAAACTTATGTTTAATTATGTAAATGTATGACTTGTATGTGTATGATGCAATGTTGTTTGAGGATATATGTGCAATGGTCATCGATCACAGGAACCATTGTGAGACATATATCCGAGATGCCTAAATATTGGGTTTGTTACTTTTTAAAATTTATGCTTCTATCATGATCTTTAATAAAGGAGCAGACTTGTTCCTTAATTAAGAATCGTACTCAATATAAATTTAATTAAGTACAATTCCAATATCCCGGCGTCCACAGAGTTTCTCAACGAGGAGACAAGTGGAAGAACGGTGCGACTTGAAGAGGTTCAAGATGAACCAATCGGGAAGACTCGACGAATGATGCCCATGTGGCGAAACAAGTTGAGGAACCCATGGCAAAGGAAGCACCACCACCACGAAGGTCGGAAGGCTCGCAATGCGTGAGATATGTTATTGTTAGACAATGATGAGCCTACGACCTATGCGGAAGCAATGATGGACCAGGACTACGAGAAATGGCATAGTGCCATGAGATCAGAGATAACATCCATGGGAGACAATCAAGTTTGGAATTTGGTTGACCGCTTTGATGGTGTTAAAACCATAGAGTGCAAATGGATCTATAAAGGAAGATTGATATGGATGGAAATGTTCATATCCATAAAGCTCGACTTGTCGCAAAGGTTTTCGGCAAGTTCAAGGAGTTGACTACGATGAGACTTTCTCTTTGTAGCGATGCTTAAATCAATACGGATCATTCTAGCTATTCTTTGCATATTTAGACTACGAGATATGGCGGATGGATGTCAAAACGGCTTTCCTTAATGGAAATTTAACCGAGGGCGTGTATATGATACGGCCAGGGTTTTGTCGATCCAAACAATGCTAGAAAAGTATGCAAACGTCAAAAATCCATTTATGGATTGAAGCAAGCATCTCGGAGTTGGAACATTCATTTTGATGAAGTAGTCGAAGGTTTGACTTCATCAAAAGCGAAGAAGAATCTTGTGTTTACAAGAAGACAAGTGGGAGCTCACTCGTATTTCTAATCTTATATGTAGATGACATATTACCGATTGGAAATGATATTCCTATGCTCGAGTCCGTTAAGACCCCACCAAAAATAGTTTCTCAATGAAGGACTTAGGGAAGCGGTATATATTTTGGGTATTAATATCTATAGAGATAGATCAAAAGGCTAATAGGATTAAGCGAGTACTTACATTGACAAAGTGTTGAAACGGTTCAACATGGAGGAGGCAAAGAAAGGGTTCTTGCCCATGTCTCATGGCATAAATCTTGGCAAGACTCGGTGTCCTTCGACAAGCGATGGCGAGATCGCATGAGTAAGATTCCATATGCTTGGCCATTGGATCTATCATGTATGCTATGATATGTACTCGCCAGATGTTTCCTATGCTCTAAGTGTTCTGGCGAGATACCGGTGATCGGTGAGAGTCATCGGGCGGTGGTTAAAACATCCTCAAGTATTTGAGAAGAACTAAGGATGTGTTCCTAGTCTACGGAGGTGAGGAAGAGCTCGTTGTAAATGGTTACACCGATGCAAGCTTCCAAACCGACAAAGATGATTGCAAATCGCAATCGGGTTTTGTGTTCCTTTTGAGCGGTGGTGCGGTAAGTTGGAAGAGTTCCAAGTAGGAGATCGTTGTCGACTCTACAACGGAGGCGAGTACATTGCGCTTCACGAGCGGCAAAGGAAGGTGTTTGGATAAGGGCGTTCATAACTAAACTAGGTGTGGTTCCTAGTGCGTGCGATCCTCGGATCTTTCTTGTGATAACGGTGGGGCCATGCGCAAGCCAAGGAGCCGAGGAATCACCAAAAGAACAAACACATCTGCGGCGGTTTCATCTCATTCGAGAGATCATGTCGAGGAGATTTAAAGATATGCAAAATACACACGGATTTGAATATTTGAGATCCTTTGTGAAGCCTCTCCACGGACCTAAGCATGAGGCGCACACAAGAGCTATGGGTATTAGATATCTTCTAGATTGACTCTAGTGCAAGTGGGAGACTGTTGGAGATATTCCCTAGAGGCAATCATATTGATGATGATATTTCATTGTATCCATAATTTAATAAATGTTCCTTGAATATTGCCTTTGTGTTGATTAACAAGTATGTGACTTGTTTGTGAAACTCTTTACTTGTATGGTTATTCTAAAGTTGTCCCTAGTCGGAGTTCATGTGAGGACACACGTGAATGATGGATTAGCACATGTATCGATTGATGACCATGTTTCATAGGTCATAGACATGGAGATGTCGAACCAATAATGTAGACACATGTTTAGAACATGGGGTTGGACCGACCCAACATGAGACATAGCAATTATACTTATGGTTCTCTCTACACAATGTGTACGCCTTGTCCTTAGACCTGAGATTGTCGCATATACTTGAGATGTGAATCGACCTACTTAGGGGCTATCAAACGCTACTCCAGAATGGGGTAGTTATAAAGGTAGCTTTGGGTTTGTCATGAAGCATCTGCGAGGCATGGTCGGTCGAGATGGGATTTGCCCTCTCTACAGAGAGAGATATCTCTGGGTCCCTCGGTGATCGGATCGAAATGCATGGTCGTGCTACTTAAGGTTAAGAGTTAACCTAGTAATGGATTCGGATCACGGGATCGAGAAGAGTGGTCGCTTGGAGCTCGACCGAATATCGTGAGGCAAAGGGATTGGCATGTACATAACGTTGTGATGGTTCGTCCGATATGATCTTTGTGTATGTTTAGGAGTTAGCACGTCTTGCTAGAGGCGCTACCAACTATTGACCAAGTATGTGTACTCGCATCATGTCTAAACATACGTGAACCATAGGGTCACACACTTAGAAGTGAAGCCTAATTCGGATTGGATCCGAATTAGGGTGGGCATTGAGTCCTAATGGGCCTCTATTTGTAGAAGCCCATTGTAAGGACGCGTCTATAAAAGGAGGGCAGGGCGCGCGGGATGAGGATGAGTTTTTCGTGACATCCTCAAACCCTAGCCGCCACCCTCCCACGCCCGTCGCTCGCGCGGATCTAGTAGTCCGGCGTCGTCGCTTCCTCCCGTGCGTGTGGATACCTTTGAAGGCACCTTTGCATCCGTAGCGTTGGGATGAACCGTAAGAGAGGAGTCATGCGTGGGGCGCCACGGCGAGGGCGAGGATGTAGTGCGACTACTGCGCCTCGGCGTCTTTGCATCAACAATGCGACTACTTTGCCCGACATCTTTGCATCAACTTCCGCACTTGCGCGTCTAGTGGTAAGACCGTGATCTATAACTGCAGTGATCTTGGTTTACGGGTAGAATTTTTTAATTTGCGCTAGTGTAGCCTACCCGTTTCCCTACAAAGAGCTCGTGCACGTCACTTAAATTATGAGGTGAGCTCGTTTCTAGGTGCTAACGATTTATCTATGCAGAATGGTATACTACCTAATAGTTTTGATCTTTTGTACTTAGGAATAATGGGGAGGATCCATTAAGTCCTGGTCATCTGTGCTGATTGCGCCCAAGAAAAGGAAGTCCCTCTGATTGCGCCGAGAACGATTTTTGGATTGCAGAAGGAGGTCTACGACCATTTCTCCGTGATTTACGACCAGGTCTACAAGCTCCACGACCAGGTGTACCCGCTCTACGACCACGTTGGGAGTTAGTAAGAGTCATTGAAATAAGGTGCTGCGTCACTGTTTTGGGCCTAATAGGGCTTTGTAAGCGTGTCGGGGTCAAATCCTAGGTTGTGTACGCCTCTCCCATGGCCGCATAACCCTAGGTCAACCTCCTCACGCCCCCTATATATATACAACAGCCGCCACCGTTTAGGGTTGGGTTTTTCTTAGAATTATTCTGCCACTTGCAGTTTCGCCGTTGTACGGTTTGAGGAACCCCACTTTGTGATCTTCATTCATATTCGCAATACAATTCAGATTGCATCTTCCTTGTTCTTGTGAGTTGCTTCGATTGCTTGCAGGAACAATAACCCTCGTGGTAAGGTCGATCGCGTCGCGGCGTGGTCGATAACGGCGATCGTGCGGGTGTAGCGAATGCGAGGTGACGATCTGGCGGTCGAAAGCCTCAAAGCGTTAACGTCCTCACGAAGAAATCAATCGAACCTATCGGAAGATCGGGCCACTGTAGTCATCAGTTGGTATCAGAGCGAAGGTTGCCCGTTAGGTAATCTCGTTTATTCCCTTTTGTTAGTTGTTTCCATCACCTAGAGTCCAGAAAATTGCCCTACAAAAAGTTTTAGATCTTAGTTTTTCCGCTGTCCAAACCATGTTGTGCCTTTCGCAATTTTGTTTTCAGTATTTGCGTTGTTGAGTTCGAGTCCATTGTCGGTGTCTTTGTTGCTGGTCTAGTCGTCGTGATCTAGTTTCTAGCGTCGAGTCTTTGCTATTTTGGTCATCGTGTATCTCGGCTTGTCCTTTGTTGCATCCGTTGCAATTAGGGTTTGTCTGCTATTGTCGAGATTGAGTCACCACCCCCATCCGATCACTTACTCGTGACACCACCCCCATCCGACCACCTACTCGATTCAACACCCCCATCCGACCACCTTCTCGTGTTCGACTACCTAGTTGGATTCGACCATCTACTCGTTTCTGCCCCGACATCCTACTCGGAGTCTATCTGTTTCTGGTTGCTCTCGGACACCCACACACTCATCATATCGTGCCCGACCCAACAAAGACCGAGAAAAAACTCCATAGCCAAAACAGAGATAGCCAAAGTTCGAGAGAGAGAGAGTATCTTTTATTACCTTTATACCCTGCTCTTGGAAAAGTTTGTGACCTATATATCCCAGGCCAAAAAGGGTTTTGAAGAGTTGTGAGTCAAGGTCACTTGCGCAAAAAAGAGGAACCCTAGGTTGGGTTTCGTCAATTAAAAAAAAGGAAGAAAGAATCAAAAAAAGAAAAGAAAAAGAGAATAAAAAGGACCACCCAGCTTGGCTCACGACCACCCTTAGTTGGTCTCGACAACCCACCGGTGCTCACGACCACCCAGGGAGATATTGGTTGCTTTGCAAATTTTTTGTTCCTTTGTGCTTGTATCTACCCTATCTTTCGCTTGCTTGAGCTAGTGCTAGGAGCGCGTTTGGGCCAAAGAAGCGTGGCGAATCTTGTGGACTTTGATTTAGCTTTGCTAATCTGATTTCATTATTGCTATTCCTTGCTACTAAACATTGTCTGTCCGAGCTCCACGTACTTTTGGCCTCGATTTGGATCCTCGCATTCGCCTCCATGCTGATCCATACATCCCACCTTCTCCGATCATACCACCTGCTGCAATTTGGTAAGAAATTCATAAGAGCTTGGTAAGATGCTTGAGAGTGTGTGATTCCACCTTCCACCACCTAGTAGTTGGTAGGGATAATATATTTGTGTTGTCTTTTGTCTCCTACTAACCATGGCGGGTGAGGGATTGGATGCGCAAGAGTGCATCTTGAGGGAAAAGCTTATAAGGGTGTTGGATGAGCACCGTCATGCTATTAATGATGACATTTAAAGGAAGTTTGCGGAGACAAATGCTACACTACAACAGCTTAATGCTAGTATTGCAACACTCAATGCACGTATTGATGGTTTGGCCAATCAACAACCGAACAATGGTCGTGTGGATCCTCAAGGTGCAACCCATGACCATGAGATCGACAACGATAATGAGATGCACCACCACGATGCCTTGGATGCATGACAACGGAACTGATTGAACTTCAACCATCAAGGTATGAGAGGTAATAACTTTCCGCACCATAATACACATGATAATGATGATCCGTATGCTAAAGTAAAGTTCACTATACCATCTTTTGCGGGTGCTTATGATGCTGAAGTATATCTAGATTGGGAGATGACGGTAGAACAGAAATTTAATGCTCACTTAGTTCCTAAAGTGCATAGAGTTAGGCAAGCCACAAGTGAATTTAAAAGCTTTGCCATCATTTGGTGGAGTAGAGTATGCAATGATGGATTAGCGCCTACTATATGGGATGCTTTAAAGGTTGCCATGCGTAACAGATTTATTCCACCCTCTTTTAAACGAGACTTGCATAAGAAATTGTAGCACTTAAACCAAGGCAATAGATCCGTAGAAGAATATTATCAGGAGCTACAAATTAGCATGTTGCGTTGTGATATTATTTTGGATGAAGAGGCTGCTATGGCACGTTTTTATGGAGGACTAATACGTGAAATTCAAGACATAGTTGATTACAAAGAATATGATAGTGTTCCTAGATTATTCCACCTTGCATGTTTGGCGAGAAAAGATTTGCGGGACGACAAGCAGAGGCCAAGGAAAAATTTTGGAAGCACGTCTACACCAAGATCAACATCGGGGCAAGTTAAAACAGTCCCACCTTCGGCTACGCGATGCTGCCCCCTCCTCGAGTAGGCGCGTTCACACACCTCGACACCAACACATACACCCGAGGTAAACAAATCTACTAGTGTGCAGGCCCCAGCCAAGAGTTCTTCTTCGATTGCTTCCATAGGTCATACGACTGGGATTATTTGCCACCGTTGCAAGGGAATGGGCCACGTCATGAGGGACTGCCCAAGTCAGCGAGCATATCTTGCCACCGAAGACGGAGGTTATGTAAGTGCTAGTGATATTGAGGATGAGTATGTGCTTGCAGCTAACATTGCAGGTGGAGGAGACGCGATAGATAGTGATGCTAATGATGTAGAAGAACAAATAGCTGCTGTTGACACAGAGACTCATGTGAGCCTTGTTACGCAGCGAGTGCTGAGCGCACAAGTGGAGAGAGCGGAGCAAAATCAACGACATAACTTGTTTCAATCTAGATTCCTCGTGAAGGAGAGAGCCTGCAGAGTCATCATTGATGGAGGGAGTTGCAATAACCTTGCAATCTCTGAGATGGTCGAGAAGCTTGGCTTGACCACACAACCACAACCACATCCCTACTACATCCAATGGTTTAATTCGTGTGGTAAGTTAAAGGTAAACAAAGTTGTGAGAGTGCAATTTTCAACTGGTAATTACAAAGATAGTACCGACTTTGATGTAGTGCCTATGCAAGCATGCTCGTTGTTGCTCGGTAGGCCTTGGATATATGATAATGATGTTTTGCACCATGGTAGAGCTAATACCTACTCGTTCTCACATGAGGGTAAGAAGATTAAGTTGCTGCCTTTGACACCCACTGAAATTTTGAATGATGAAGTGGAGCATGCTGGAAATGAAAGAAACACCAATGGGCATGATTCTAAAATTCAGCAAGTAGCAAAACTTGTTTTCCCACCTAAAGGGAAGAAAGCGGCGCCTAGTTCTAAGTCGGAGGGGATTAAATTGAAGGGTTGTGCTATGCTTACCACTAAATCTGAACTTACTGAAATTTGTGATAATGAGCTGCCATGCTATGCTTTGATATGCAAAGATACTTTATTTTCACTCAAGGATATATCTAGCTCTTTGCCTCCTGCTGTTACTAACCTTTTGCAGGAGTATGTGGATGTATTTCCAGCTGGGATACCCCCAGGACAACCATGTAGTCGAGGGGTAGAGCATCAAATCGATTTGATCCCAGGAGCAACTTTGCCAAACCGTGCTGCATATCAGTTGGAGCTACCTGCAGATTTTGGGTTACAGACGCTCTACGACCAGGTCTCAAGCTCTACGACCAGTCTTACGACCAGTCCCACGACCAGTCCTACGACCAGGCCCACGACCAGTCTTACAGACTTGAAGCCATACTTGGCGAAAGAAGATGACCTTGAGTCGAGGACGACTCCAATTCAAGAGGGGGAGGATGATGAGGACATCACTCTTTCGGATACACGCACTATGCAAAATCCTCCAGATCTGGTTGCTAAACTACAAGATCCTATGACAAGAGCTCGTGCACGTCACTTAAATTATGAGGTGAGCTCGTTTCTAGGTGCTAACGATTTATCTATGCAGAATGGTATACTACCTAATAGTTGTGATCTTTTGTACTTAGGAATAATGGGGAGGATCCATTAAGTCCTAGTCATCTGCGCTGATTGCGCCCAAGAAAAGGAAGTCCCTCTGATTGCGCCGAGAACGATTTTTGGATTGCAGAAGGAGGTCTACGACCAGTTCTCCGTGATTTACGACCAGGTGTACCCGCTCTACGACCACGTTGGGAGTTAGTAAGAGTCGTTGAAATAAGGTGATGCGTCACCGTTTTGGGCCTAATAGGGCTTTGTAAGCGTGTCGGGGTCAAAGCCTAGGTTGTGTACGCCTCTCCCATGGCCGCACAACCCTAGGTCAACCTCCTCATGCCCCCTATATATATACAACAGCCACCATAGTTTAGGGTTGGGTTTTTCTTAGAATTATTCTGCCACTTGCAGTTTCGCCGTTGTACGGTTTGAGGAACCCCACTTTGTGATCTTCATTCGTATTCGCAATACAATTCAGATTGCATCTTCCTTGTTCTTGTGAGTTGCTTCGATTGCTTGCAGGAACAATAACCCTCGTGGTAAGGTCGATCACGTGCGAGCGTGGTTGATAACGACAGTCGTGCAGGTGTAGCGAATTGCGAGGTGACGATCTGCTGGTCAAAAGCCTCAAAGCGTTAACGTCCTCACGACAAAATCAATCGAACCTATCGGAAGATCGGGCCACCGTAGTCATCATGTGGGGTCTTAGGATCGCTATATATATACGCGTATATATATATATATATATATATATATATATATATATATATATACGGACGTGGGGCTGCACAGATGTGATAGGAGATTAGGGCCGGCAGCGACTTTGGGTCCAAGCCAAGCAAGAGTTCGAGTTGGGCTCGTTTTGGATTCGAGTTCGGACTACTGCGACAACACTAGGTTCAAACGGTCGTAACTTCTTCATACAGACTCCGTTTGGGACGTTCTTGGACTTCATTGAAAGCTTATCAAGTCTACTTTCTAATGGATCCAACCTCATATTCAAATTCCAATCGAGCCGACCACAATAAATAAAACAATCCACGTCTATTTTTTTGTCCGAGTCAAAAAGGGTGTTGCGCCACCTCCTCTTGGGCCCATGGGCCTTGTAACCCTAGGGGCGTGCGTCCACTTCCCTGGCCGCCACCCCTGGTCGTCTTCCCATATAGGAGCCGCTGCTCCCCTGGCTAAAACTCGGATTTAGTTGAGTTTAGGTTTAGCCATTGTGCAAACTTCTGTTCTTCTGTTGTGTTGGACGACCACCTGTCAAGACAGCCTTCGGGTTCCGACCTTTGATTTTCAATACCATCTACGCTACATTCTTATTCGCAATATCAGATTACCTATATTTTATTCTTGCTAGTTCTTCGATTGCTCGCAGGAATTGAACCTCGTGTTCAGGTTGGTCGCGCTTCTAGCACGGTCAATAACATCTCGGAGTTGGTTGAACGATTGCTAAGGCGCAAACGTCGTCGTACAGTTGTAGTCGGATCGCGAGTCACCTCCATCAAAATCGATAGTTATTAATCTCATCGAAAGATCGGGCACCCGCCTCCATCAATAACCATGGTGAGACATTGCAAATTATTCAGCGAGATCCTGTCCATACAAGACTTGTGGTTGCACAATGGGGCATAGCAAATGAATGCTCAAAGGCCGTCCTTAACTGACTTGGGTGACAACCACAAATCCACGGGTCTCAAGCAACCTGATTAAGCCGATGCATGAACATGCACCCACCAAGCAACCATTTCGCGCGAGTCCAAACACTTTTTCCATTTGTTTGCTTTTGAAAACAATAACAGATTTTCCATGACAACCCAATGTCACGGTTAAAACATTTGAGATAAACATTGGTCTTTTGACAGTAAAACTTCCCAAATTAAGATTTTGGTCTAAGCATGACTAAGCATTACTTTTCATAGGGTCCTGGTCCACACTATTGCACTAACCAGGTTTTAACTATGGCAACAACAAGGTCGGTTGTAATGTCAACATTGGCCATATGAAGGATTTAGGTCTAACTATGGATTTAAAGGCTAGTATTGAAATACTAAGTAAAATATGCAGGCAATACTTAGCTTGAAACAGAAAGTACATAAATTGAAGTACTAGGTGTCAACATGATCAAGGGTATGACTTGTCTTGCTTGAAAACTTGGGTGTCTTCTTCCTCAAAGAACTCGGGCTCCTTAGTGTCATCGCAATCTACATGACAGAATAAAGCCAACTCAAACAAAGCTCAAGTAAAAAACCAAAAGAACTCCAAAGGAAACACCAACTAGGACCAACAGAAAAACTCTGATGTTTGGAGGAGGTCCAAGGAGCTGGTCGAAGGAGGTCTAAAGCTTTGGATGGAGGTCTAAAGAGCTGGCTGGGAGAGCGAGAGAGCTGAAATGAGGAAGAAGGTGAAGATAGGGAGCTGCCTCAAGCTTATACAGCTAGGGCTGCTAGGAGTTTCAAAGGCATATGTGTTCAAGGGTAGGTGAAGGAGGAGATGGGAGTAGGTAAAGGGGAAGACAAGAGAAGGAACGGGTGCTTGTCACATCCCCAAATTTAATAAAGAGGTTAATTATGCATCTCATTGACATGCATCATGTTTTGGAACTTTGAATTGCATATTGTACTTGGAAAATCTCTAAAAACACAACTGAAGCATACACTTTAAATTGAACTGCAATCATAAAATTGAAATAAATGCTACTAAAGTATCTATGGAAATAATTTATTCAAATACTATATTAATTATCACGAATTAATATAATTTTTCCCAAATTTTTGGGACTGGTTTGAACCTTAAGAAAATTCAAACACTATTAAAATACCTAGTCTAAGTTTGAATTTATATATCACAAAATATATCATGAACAGTAGGGTTCAATAATTTTTATGGACACTAGGTTACCCCAGGAACCCCCACAAATTATTTCATGATTTTAGGAAATTTATTTCTATCTTTAAGCCCTTGGTCAAAGTGGAGAAAACATTTAAATTCTCGATCCAACTCAGGCCGGACCAGAGCTCTTTGTTCCTCGGGCTCGAGGCGGACTCGATGAATCGACTTCACTCAAGCGCCTAACGGCCTCCTCGCTCGCGATCGTCGGATCGAGATCGAGCGGTCCTCATCGGTCCTTAACGCGCGCCTCGCGCCGGGTCTTGCGGCCGGTAGGCCCACCGGTCGGCGTCTTCAACCTCGGGCGGTGCGGCGAGCTCAGCGCCACGCGCGCGAAGAGCTCTGCGCTGCCCGTCAACGGCGTTGCCGCACCGCCTCCCAACCAGTCCCGAGCCTTCCCAAGTAACGCCGCCTGCTGTTCGTCCCTCGGTTCGGCAAAGTCGCCCCGACGCCTCTTTTTCCCCATCTTTCCTCTCGGTGCGAGGAAGAGGAGCTCTCCTTCGCTCATCTCTCCGGTAGCTTCGACGGGTGATCCTCTCATCTCTACGTTCCTTGCCGTTTCCATTTCTCGGCTCATCCCTTGTTGTTGCTTGTAGATCTCGGCGCACCATCGTGCTCTCACGGCTCGAGCACGCTCAGAAGGCCACCTCGGTGTCATCCTCATCTCGGTGAGCCCCTCTTCTTCTCTTGCGTCACCATGTGCCTTAGGACATAATCAAGATTTCCCCTCAACATATTTGTCGGATAATGCCACGGAGCTCGGGATTTACGGTTTTCAAATCCGCGGCGTGAGAGCTCGTCTTCTTCCCGACGGCGACACGGTGAGTCCCCTTCGATCCTACCCTCGGGACCATCTCGTGGATGCCACGATTCTATTCCCACCTCTCATTTCCTTTCTTTCTCCTAGGCGTCCCGCCACGGTGACCTCCACCTCGTCGCCAGCCGCTCCGTCGCTGAGACCACCCGGTCACTCCCCGTCGCCTTCTAGAGCACGGTGGCGTCGCAAAAATCCCCGGGCATTTTGCAACTCTTATTGTAAGCTTTTGCCTTACCTCGGGTTGTCGCCGTGCATGGTGCGCCGCCGCATCTGGACCCGTCGATCTTTGAAGAAGACGACACGTTAGTCCCGCGCCGAGCCGAGAGGCGTCGCGACACCTCGGGAACTCGATCCAGCGCCCCTTGTGTTGAATCGATCCGCGCGTCCACGACGACCACACCGAGCGCCTCCTCCGCTCAACTCCGCGCGCCGACGCTACCGTGCCCCTCTGCCGCGGCGACACCACCGGAAGGTTGCTCTCTCTATTCTCCTTCCATTTTGCCTCGGTCCATGAGCCCTCCGGCCTTCCCTCGCATTGCGGCGCACGCGAACGCGGCCGCGCCGTTCTGTTGTCGGATGATTACGGCCGATACGGTGAGTTTCTTTGGATTAATTAGCGCTAATAATTGTAGTTAATTAGTCATGAGTCTATGATGGTGGGCCCCTATTGTAGTTTAAGTGGATGCGTAGTTTATAAACTACGTTTTAAAAAAAAACGTATTCCTTGAATATTTAAGACAGTCTTATGTTTAGAAGTTTAGAGCGTGCTCGTGGAACACGCCTTGATGTAATGCGGTAGCCGAAGTCGTGATGGGTCAAAAGTGTTGCCCCCGGTCCCACCCGTCAGCGGCTGTGGCTAGGCTAGCGCTCGGTGAGAAAAGTTAAGCGACGTATAAAATCCGAAATCCATTTATTTGTAAGCTGAAAAATATGTATAACTTTGAAAATACATAACTAATTCATTTTAACTCCAAACTAAGTGAAACCACTTCTGATAATTTTTATTTTTAATGAACTTTATATTAAAATTGGTTTCCAACATGTCTCTCAGAAAGTAGAGCATTATTTTGGAAAATGAGCTATTAACACTATTATTGTTACAAAAGAAAACACTGATAACTTTGAAAATTCATAACTAAATCATGAAAACTCCAATTGTGGCAAACTCAACTGTTTTGAACTTGTAATAATATTGCCTATTATCCATGTAATCCATGTACTCGCCACTTGTAACAGCCCTAACTTAGGGTTTGTATTTCAAATGTAAAATTTTGAGGAGAAATAAAAACTTTTGTTGTCTCTTCAAATCATTTGAAAGTTCCTACATTTTTCCCTAGCAATTTCCATTTTCTAGAATTAAACTCTTGTGAATGGAGATTGTTGTCAGCTAATTCTTAGCCTTCAAACTTTGATCATCCTCTGAAACTATTTTTCCTAGCATCTTGATCATCCTATCTACCTCCCTGAATTATTTCACAATTTTTAGATTTTGTTTGCTATTTCAAATGGCCAAGTCAACTCTGTTTGAAATCTGGTCAAACTCCCTGGACAGCAGCTTGTGAATTTTCTCTAGAACCATGCAGTGCATAAAAAGTTCTGGAAAAATTATACAAGGTTGTCCTCTGTCTCTAGTAGCTACCATAAAATTTCGAAATTTTTGGAGCTCAGGAGCTACCTCTAAAATTCCCAAACCTTCTCTCGTTTTTAAATCAAATTCTAAAAGTCTTTTTCCTCGCCCGAACCCAACCTCGGCTCGAGTCCGACCAGCGCCACTTGACTCGGTCGCGCAACTATCTGCACCGCATGCGAAGTCCACTTGATCGTGACCGTCCGATGCAAATCGAGCGATCCACGTTGCGTCTTGCAACCGACTGTCCAATGCATACATCAATCTCGGCCGTCCATCTCGGATCCAACGGTCGGGCGATCGAACCGAGCCAAACCTCGGTTCGCACCGCTTCGTCTGTCGGCGGCAGGTGGACCTACCAATCGAGTCCACCTCGTCTTCTCCGCACTCACCGGAGTTCGCGGCGTCGCGCGCGCATGCTTGCCACGCACCGCGCCACCTATTTGCCTCGTGTGCGTCGGTGGAGCATCGCGAGCTTCATAACCTCACCGCACTCATTCGGTCCATCGTTTCTTCGCTCTCTCACCTTCTCCGCCAAATTTTCCTCTCGGCGGGAGAAGAACTCAGCGTAGCGCCGCCGTTCGAGCCGCCTTGAGCGGCGACCGCCTGATCGTGTTCCTCTCGCCTCGCGCCTCCATTTTGCCTATTCCGGGTCCTTGGCGTCCGGTGGATCACCGGCGCGTATCGTCGTCTCGCCTCCGCGATCTCGGCCGCGAGCTTGCTGGCGTTACGGTGAGTCTCAAGCCTCGGCGTTGGTTCCACTTGATCGCAATGCTCCACGATGCTCACGGTGGGTTCGTTTCGTCTTTGGTGCATCGTGGAAGCCGTGCGACCGATTTTTCTCCGAGCTCGGCGTTCGCGCCGTGGTGATTCCGCCGTCTCGGACCTCCTTCGTCGCCATCATCTTGTGCTTATTGTTCACGGGATCAAGGCGGAGCTGGCGCACCTTCAGAGTCTTCTTGAAGCCCGTGGCGTCTTCTCCGCGAGCACCGCATCTTCTTCTCCGCCTCCGTTCGCGCCACTCGCCGCGGCGTTCCGTGACTCCGCGTCACCGTCTATCGAGTTCGCGAGGTCCTTGCGAACCCGGCGTACCACTCACTCGTCTTGAAACTCACCGGTTTGCTAGATCACTGCGCGCCGCACCGCCGTGCCGGTGCTTTCGCCGGTGAACCGCCGGTGAAGATTAGTTTAGCTCTAATCATGTCTTCTTTGAGTCACTGATTTGTGGGCCCTCTCTGGTAATCGCATTTAGAAATCCTTTAATCCAGCCCGTTATTTGTTCTTCGAGTCACCGCCATGTGGGTCCATGTTGTCGCTTAGGTTTGTGTAGTTACGGTTATACGCTTTCTCGATGGAAAGCGTATTTCTGCAATGAGTGTTTTAGGTTTGCACCTTAGTGAGCCAAGACGTATTCTTTGAATACGCCGACGTCACTTTAGGCGTGTGCGTTGTCTGGTCGGCGTTGCCATGGCCCGCTGTCGCTGGTCATTAGCTTCTTGTTGTAGAAAAAGTATTAAGTGCTTTAGTATTTACAAATGCTTTTCATTTGCCTCGTTAAATCAATTAAACTTGTAAAATGCATAACTAATTCAATTTTTATCCAAATTGCATGAAACCATGCTGTTATTTTTCATTTTAAATGTATTATTTACTAAAATTAGTTTCATCCATGTCTCTGTAGCAAAAATCTGTTATCTAATAAAATGATGTCTTATGTATCTTCTAAATTAGAAAATGCATATCTTTTCCAATAATTGTCCAAATTCAATGAACCAGTTTTGTAAAATTTCATTTTCAGTATACTAACTGTTAGGATAGGTTTTATACACTGTTTCTGCTTATGAAAAGTTGTTAAGTAACTAACTAGTGGCATGTTGTGTTTTTAGCTTAGAAAATTCATAGAAAATTATTAGCATCTTAAAATGATTTGTTCTCTGTTTCTAAATTTTGTTATATCTTGTTTAGGCTCTTTGTGTGGATTTTGGCATGAGTTGATGTTGTTGTTTGCTTGAGTTTTGTCGGTGTTATTCGTCCTTATTTCTTTGTTGTGTTCGATCGTTAAGCTTCGATATTTGCGGCAACCCCGAGGACGATCCTCCAAAGATATTGAGCAACAAGGCGAGCAAGCGATTTGATCATGATTAATCCCAGTATTTTAAGTTTAATATTTTGTTTCAATTTGTATGTATGCATCGCTTAATTTGTGTTAAAATGGTTAGTTAAATCTGTAGTTGCATATCCTGTAGACAAAATATGGATCTCTACTACCGAGCCTAAGTTATTTCTTTGTGATTAGAGATCGCGGATGATCTCTTGTCACTTAGTAGATTCGGGTCAACTTGCTTAGACATGCTTAGCTATCGGTAGAACTGGGCGGTTATCGACTTTAGTCGGTAACCTTGATCACACAAAATTTCTATAGCTTTATGTTTTAGCATTTTTGCTATGTTTAATTGCAAAATAAAAAAAAAGATGAAAACAAAAATGATTTAGACTTGGGCACAATGGTAAGACTGGTGTGATCTGTTGGGTGTGACTGGAAAGGTGCCCGAGTCAGTTAAGGACCGAGTTACTTGCGCCACCGTACTGAGCATTTTGCGTGCTAACCACACTAGAGTATATGGGACCTCTCTTGACCTAGTACTTTGGCGTGTATTGGCTCCGGGTCGCAGGAGGTCGCAGGAGGGACGGAGGTGGGAGCATGGTAGTTGTCCGAAAAGCTTTATCCTGAGTGGGTAGTTGTCTTTTCGGCTTTACCATGTAAGCGTATGGGTTTCTATCCATACGAGCGGCTCGTAGTTAATACACAATATTGGAAACAGTCTCGTAGGACTTAGCGTGTGGCATACCTTCGGAAGTGTGCTTTGGCTTAAAGGCGGTCTGAAGTGTGGGTACATTGGTACACCCCTGCAGGGTTAAAACTATTCGAATAGCCTCGTCCTAGGTTATGGACACGCTCGGATACGCCCCCCAAGAACTAGACTACAACATTTAAATTAAAACTTGATGGGTGGTACGAATGGGGGGATTGTGCTATTGTTGTGGTGACTATTGGGATAGTCACTTCTAGGTTGTTTTATCTTTCTTTTGTTATTAATATCCGTCTCGCTATTTCAATCTTAAAATGAATTGCAAACTTGCCTTTAAACCAGATTACCTTATTGCAAATGAAAATTGGCTTTATGCAAATAAAACATATGGCCTCCACCGCACAAGCTGCATGTAGCATATTAATGTGTCCGCTAGTTCACACGTCGGTCTTGCGGGTACAAAGACAATCTTTGTACTCGGTGCTTTGCTTAATGTTTTTGTTGCAGAGGAAGAAGGTGAGCCTCGGGGTCCTCACTTCGTGGAGTCTTTGTCGCCGTGGGTGACGACTAGGCTTGGCGGTCCTGGTCGATGCCTTGTGGGTTGAAGGCACACCGATTGGCTTTGTTTATAGCCATCTTATGGCACTTTTTGCTTCATTTTCTTTACATTATTATTTGTGTACCTTGTGGCGATCGGCCATTGTCATAATATCTTTACTATTTGGTTATCTTCCGTTTGGAAGTGTGGTGTTTGGACTCTATGTTTTGAATGGAGTTGTTTGTCTAATTTTGTAACGAGGTGCGATCTCGCTCGGAAGTATACATATCTCGAGGATCGCTTTATTTGATTTGTGATGCTAGGACCAGTGGTTGGTTAAGCATTACAAGCCAAATAAACTGGGTCCTCACAAAGTTGGTATCGAGCCATTCGACCGTAGCAACTCAAGCATAGTCGTCTTTAGGATATTTTGAAAAGCTTAATTTCAAAGTATAAAAGGGTTTATGAAAACCTAGGCGATTCTCGATTTTACTCCTTACCTATCTTAGCCTTCTACTCTTATCTTACTCTAATTTGAGTTTGAAACTTGGTTTTCCTCTTTCCTTTCAAAAGATAGTTGCTCTGGTAGAATCGAGTCTTTGGGAGAACCATAGAGAATTAGTCTAATTAAAATTTGTGGGAGCATAAGGGTAAGATATGTATGAGTTGCTAAGTGTCTAATTTTTGTCAGTTGGTTTTGTAACTTCAAAGTCTTGTGCTTGTTTTGTTCTGTTAGCAAGTTATTTGCAGTGGGTCATCAACTTCATGTTTTCCGGCTATTGTTAACTTGTCTTAGTGAAACAGATGGCGGGAGAACGCGTGGTAGTCAAGCAGTGGTCATGATGAGGAGCTTCCTCCTCCGACCATGGCTGAGGTTCTCGCCGGTCGAGCGAAACCGCATGGACCGAGACGCGCATCTTAGAGGTTATTGCTAGGAATACCTCCACTCTCGCCGGTGGTGGCGGCCACCGACTCGCGGGGACTTGCGAGTTCCTCCGTACACAACCGCCGACTTTCTCCCGCTCGAGGACCCTCGAGCACGGACGATTGGCTGCGCATGGTTGAGCGAAGCTCAACATAGCTCGATGCGAGCGCGGACAAGGCCATCGTTGCGAGCATAAGGCAAAGGCGCTGGCGAGTCCCGCAAGCGCAAATGGGAGGCGCATCGGTCTACTCACACACCTCGTTCGTCCTCGGCCGGGCGGCACCGATGGCCGTTCTTTTGCTCCACCGCGCCGAGACCATCTCGCACCAGCTCTCGCCCACCGCAGGCGTGTTTCACCACGCGCGCTGCGATCCAGCAGAGAGTGGTCTCCGCAATCCGGCGGCCGGGTGACTTGTTTTCGCCGCCACAACAAGGGCCATTATGCGAATGCTGCCTCGAGTGTTGCGCAGCCCTCGCCCTAATGGAGGACGCGGCGAGGAGCGGTCACCCGCGACGGAAGATTATTCGAAGACCGAGTGCGGCAATGGTCGAGTGAACCACCTTTCACCGAGGAGGCTCGGAGGCGCGGATGTCGTGATGGGTACACTTCTTGTTAATTCGTCCGCTGCGGTATTATTTGATTCGAGCATCGCATTCTTTATTTCAAGATCATTTGCTCTGTTAGTGGTCTTCACTGTGTTCCTTTGGAAGTTCCTTTGCTCATCCGCTCCGGGTCGGAAATGAGAGCCGATTTATGATGTCGGGATGTTCCTATCATAGTTGAAGGAGTGGGATTTTTGGCAAATCTCATTCTCGCTCGATTCAATGAAGTCCGATGTGATTCTTGGCATGGATTGGTTGTCCCAACACTTGGGGCAAATCGATTGTGCCGGAGAAGATTGTCTATCTTACCACTTCTTCGGGTGAGCAAGCGGGTTTTCGCCCACCTTCAGGCCCGTGTCTATGTGCATTAGAAGCAAAGCCACTTTGCGAATTCAAGATGTTCCCATAGTATCCGACTTTGTGGATGTCTTTCCCGAAGATTTGCTCGATGCCTCCGGTTCGAGACACAGAGTTTGTCATCGAGTTGCTGCCGTGCATCGCCCGATTTCAAGGCGCCGTGATCGGATGCCTCCCAATGAGCTAGAAGAATTGAAGAAGCAGACTTGGCGAGCTCCAAGCAAAGGGTTTCATCCGTCCCCGCCATCTCCTTGGGGTTGTCCGTGATCTTTGTGAAGAAGAAGGACAAGACTTTGCGCATGTGTGTTGATTACCGTCCTCTCAATGAAGTGACGGTGAAGAACAAATATCCTCCGCCGTATTGATGATCTTTTGACGCTTGTCCGAGCTCAAGTGTTCTCCAAGATTGATATGAGGTCGGGCTATCATCAAGTCCGATCGTACGAGATATTCAAGACGGCTTTCACTACTCGTTATGGCTCGCACGCAGTACAATCCGTCATGTCTTCGGTTTGACCAATGCTCAGGCGTTGTTCATGAACCTTATGAATTCGTATTCATGGAGTATTTGGACAAATTTGTGGTGGTTTTATTGATGACATTCTTATCTATTCCAAGATCAAGCGAGCATGCCGAGCATCCAAGATTGTTTTGGGCAAGTTATGGAGCATCACCGTATGCAAAGTTCAGCAAATGTGAGTTCGTTGAAGGAAGTGGCATTCTTGGGCCATGTTCTTTCACCGAGGCATAGCTGTGGATCCCAAAGGTCGTCAGCGATGTTCTATCTTGGGACAGCCCAAGTCGATCCACCGATGTGCGGAGTTTTCTTGGTTTAGCGGGCTATTATCGCCGCTTTATCGAGAACTTCTCCAAGATCGCAGCCGATGACCGAATTGCTCAAGAAGGACAAGAAGTTTGTATGGTCCTCTGCTTGTGATGAGAGCTTTCGGGAGCTCAAACAACGATTGACTTCACTCCAGCCTTACTCTTCCGATATCCACAAGAGCTTCGATATTTATTGCGATGCCTCTCGTCGGGGACTCGGATGTGTTCTTATGCGAAGGCAAGGCGATTGCCTATGCATCTAGGCAAAATGAGGCCTCATGAGCTCAATTATCCCACCCATGATTTAGAGCTTGCTGCAGAGTTCATGCACTCAAGATTTGGCGGCATTATTTGATCGAAACCGGCTGTGAGGTGTATTCCACCACAAGAGTTTGAAATACTTGTTCACTCAGCGGATCTGAACCTCGTGCAGGAGATGGCTAGAATTGATCAAAGATTATGACATGGGTATTCGTGATCACCGCAAGGCCAATGTGGTTGCCGATGCACTTAGTCGAAAGGTGTATTGCAATACTTTGATGATCCAAGAGCAAAGAACTGCATCGCTGCGAGTTTCAGCGCCTCAACTTGGGTTTGGTTGAACATGGTTCCCTGCTGCCTTGGTTGTGCAACCAACCTTGGTGGATCAAATCAAGGCAGCACAAAGAATCGATGATGGTGTGGGTAAAATCAAGCAAAACATCAGAATGGATCACCAAGTGTTTCACGAGGATGAGCACGGTGTTGTATGGTTTGGGCGGCCTCGTGGTCCCAAAGATCCCCGAGTTGCGGGATTTGATCCTTCAAGAAGCCCATGATTCGCCTTTGTCCATCCATCCCGGGCTACCAAGATGTACCAAGATCCGCGCGCAGATTCTCGTGGACTCGCATGAAGCGCGAGATTGCGGTGTTCGTGGCCGATGTGACATATGTTGTTGTGTCAAGGCCGAGCATCGGCGTCAGGGGTCTTCTTCACCCTTACCTATACCGAATGGAAGTGGGATTACGAGGCATGGATTTTGTCATCGGTCTACCCGCACTCCGCAGGAAGGATGCATTATGGGTTATCATTGATCGATTGACGTGAAGGTGGCTCATTTCCTTCCAAAGGCGATCAAGATTGATGTGAATCGCTTAGCGGATCTTTACATATCCCGTATTGTGAATCGCATGGTGTGCCACGAACAATTGTGTCGATCGTGGTTCTCTGCTCACCTCTCGGTTTTGGCATAGTCTGCAGGAAGCCATGGGGACCCGTCTTTCATTCACTCACCTATCATCCTCGGATCGATGGTCGACGGGAGCGTCAACGTGTGCTTGAAGACATGCTCGTGCTTGTGTTCTTTCCTATGGGAAGAATTGGGAGAAGTGCCTACCACTTGCCGAAGTTCTCCTACAACAACAGCTTCCAGCTAGTCTCGGTATGGCACCGCTTGAGGCTTTGTATGGGAGGCGCCGCAGAACACCATTGAACCGGTCGAACCGTGAAAGGCGCTTCTTTGGCCCGGATTCGATCAATGAGGCGAAAGTCAAGTGCGCTTGATTCGTGAGCACTTGCGCCGTAGCTCACCCAGCGTAAGAGCTATGCGGATCGCCGTCCGTCGTGAGCCGAGTTTCCACCCAATGACTTTGTGTATCTCAAAGTCTCACCTTTGAAGGGACATCGTCGCTTGATGTCAAGGGCAAGCGGCTCCTCGATATGTCGGGCCATATCGCATCATCAAGAAAGTGGAGCCGTTGCATACAAGTTGGAGTTGCGGCTACACTCGAAGGGGTGCATGATGTTTTCCATGTGTCACAATTGAAGAAGTGCCTCCGTATTCCATTGAGGAAACACCATTGGAAAATATCGATGTGCGTGAAGATCTGCCTTATCGTGAGCGTCCCGTTCGTATCCTCGAAGAAGTGAACGCAGAACAAGGAACCGTGTGATCAAGTTCCTTAAAGTTCGGTGGTCAAACCACTCCGAGGATGAAGCCACTTGGGAGCGGGAAGATCGCCTCGAGCAGATTACCCATCATTCTTCTCCAGTTGATCGAATCTCTAAGAGATTCTGTAAGGGGGAGATTTGTAACAGCCCTAACTTAGGGTTTGTATTTCAAATGTAAAATTTTGAGGAGAAATAAAACTTTTGTTGTCTCTTCAAATCATTTGAAAGTTCCTACATTTTTCCTAGCAATTTCCATTTTCTAGAATTAAACTCTTGTGAATGGAGATTGTTGTCACTAATTCTTAGCCTTCAAACTTTGATCATCCTCTGAAACTATTTTTCCTAGCATCTTGATCATCCTATCTACCTCCTGAATTATTTCACAATTTTTAGATTTTGTTTGCTATTTCAAATGGCCAAGTCAACTCTGTTTGAAATCTGGTCAAACTCCTCGACAGCAGCTTGTGAATTTTCTCTAGAACCATGCAGTGCATAAAAAGTTCTGGAAAAATTATACAAGGTTGTCCTCTGTCTCTAGTAGCTACCATAAAAATTTCGAAATTTTTGGAGCTCAGGAGCTACCTCTAAAAATTCCCCAAACCTTCTCTGTCTTTTAAATCAAATTCTAAAAGTACTGTTCCTCGGGCCCGAACCCAACCTCTGGCTCGAGTCCGACCCGCGCCACTTGACTCGGTCGCGTCAACTATCTCGCACTGCAGCGAGTCCACTTGATCGTGACCGTCCGATGCAAATCGAACGATCCACGCTATGCGCGCAACCGACTGTCCGAATGCATACATCAATCTCGACCGCCCATCTCGGATCCAACGGCCGGGCGATTCGAACCGAGCCAAACCTCCGGTTCGCACCGCCGTCCGTCGCTGGCGGTGGACCCTACTGCCAGTCCACCTCGCCTTCTCCGCACTCACCGGAGTTCGCGTCGTGCGCGCATGCTTGCCACGCACCTCGCGCCGCCACCTATTTGCCCTCGTGTTCCGTCCGTGGAGCATCGCCAGAGCTTCATAACCTCACCGCACTCATTCGGTCATCGCTTCCTTCGCTCTCTCACCTTCTCGCCCAAATTTTCCTCGGCCGAGAAGAACTCGAGCGTAGCGCCGCCGCTTCGAGCCGCCTTGAGCCGACCGCACGCGATCGTGTTCCTCTCGCCGCGCGCCTCCATTTTGCCTATTCCGGTCCTTGGCGTCCAAAGGATCACTGAGGCGGTGATCGCTGCCTCGCCTCCGGCGATCTCGCCCCGCGAGCTTGCTAGCGCTCGTGAGTCTCAAGCCTCGGCGTTTGGTTCCACTTGATCGCAATGCTCCACCGATGCTCACGGTGGATTCGTTTACGTCTTTGGTGCATCGTGGAAGCCGTGGCGACCGATTTTTCTCCGAGCTCGCCGTTCGCGCGTGGTGATTCCGCCGTCTCGGACCTCCTTCGTCGCCATCATCTTGTGCTTATTGTTCCTGGGATCAAGGCGGAGCTGTGGCGCACCTTCTGGAGTCTTCTTGAAGCCCGTAGCGTCTTCTCCGCGAGCACCGCATCTTCTTCTCCGCCTCCGTTCGCCGCAGCCGCCGCGCATTCCGTGACTCGCCACCGTCATCGAGTTCGCGAGGTCCTTGCGAACCCGAAGGTACCACTCACTCGTCTTGAAACTCACTGGTTTGCTAGATCACCTGCGCGGCCGCACCGCCGTGCCAGTGCTCGCCGGTGAACCGCCGGTGAAGATTAGTTTAGCTCTAATCATGTCTTCTTTGAGTCACTGATTTGTGGGCCCTCTCTGGTAATCGCATTTAGAAATCCTTTAATCCAGCCCGTTATTTGTTCTCTGAGTCACTGCCATGTGGGTCCATGTTGTCAGTTAGGTTTGTGTAGTTCTGGTTATACGTTTTCTCTGATGGAAAGCGTATTTCTCTGTGTGAGTGTTTTAGGTTTGCACCTTAGTGAGCCGAAGACGTATTCTTTGAATACGCCTTCGACGTCACTTTAGGCGGGTGCGCTGTCCTGGTCAGCGTTCGCGCGGGCCCGCTGTCAGTGGCTGGGGCTTACTGACTGGCGGTAGAAAAAGTATTAAGTGCTTTAGTATTTCTGAAATGCTTTTCTGTTGCACTGTTAAATCAATTAAACTTGTAAAATGCATAACTAATTCAATTTTTATCCAAATTGCATGAAACCAGTGCTGTTATTTTTCATTTTAAATGTATTATTTACTAAAATTAGTTTCATCCATGTCTCTGTAGCAAAAATCTGTTATCTAATAAAATGATGTCTTATGTATCTTCTAAATTAGAAAATGCATATCTTTTCCAATAATTGTCCAAATTCAATGAACCCAGTTTTGTAAAATTTCATTTTCAGTATACTAACTGTTAGGATAGGTTTTATACACTGTTTCTGTTTATGAAAAGTTGTTAAGTAACTAACTAGTGGCATGTTGTGTTTTTAGCTTAGAAAATTCATAGAAAATTATTAGCATCTTAAAATGATTTGTTCTCTGTTTCTAAATTTTGTTATATCTTGTTTAGGCTGCTGTGTGGATTTTGGCATGAGTTGATGTTGTTGTTTGCTTGAGTTTTGTCGGTGTTATTCGTCCTTATTTGCTGTTGTGTTCGATCGTTAGGCTTCGATATTTGCGGCAACCCTGAGGACGATCCTCCGCAAAGATATTGAGCAACAAAGACCAACAAGCGGTTTGATCATGATTAATCCAGTATTTTAAAGTTTAATATTTTGTTTCAATTGTATGTATGCATCGCTTAATTTGTGTTAAAATGGTTAGTTAAATCAGTAGTCGCATATCCTCGTAGACAAAATATGGATCTCTACTACCGAGCCTAAGTTATTTGTTTGTGATTAGAGATCATTGGATGATCTCTTGTCACTTAGTAGATTCGGGTCAACTTGCTTAGACATGCTTAGCTATCGGTAGAACTGGGCGGTTATCGACTTTAGTCGGTAACCTTGATCACACAAAATTTCTATAGCTTTATGTTTTAGCATTTTTGCTATGTTTAATTGCAAAATAAATAAAAAAGATGAAAACAAAAATGATTTAGACTTGGGCACAATGGTAAGACGGTGTGATCTGTTGGGTGTGACCGAAAGGTGCCCGAGTCGCTTGAGGACCGAGTTACTTGCGCCACCGTCGAGCATTTTGCGTGCTAACCACACTAGAGTATATGGGACCTCTCTTGACCTAGTACTTTGGCGTGTATTGGCTCCGGGTCGCAGGAGGTCGCAGGAGGGACGGAGGTGGGAGCATGGTAGTTGTCCGAAAAGCTTTATCCTGAGTGGGTAGTTGTCTTTTCGGCTTTACCATGTAAGCGTATGGGTTTCTATCCATACGAGCGGCTCGTAGTTAATACACAATATTGGAAACAATCTCAGAGGACTTAGTCAGTGCCAGCATACCTTCTAAGTGTGCTTTGGCTTAAAGGCGGTCTGAAGTGTGGGTACATTGGTACACCCCTGCAGGGTTAAAACTATTCGAATAGCCTCGTCCTAGGTTATGGACACGCTCGGATACGCCCCCCAAGAACTAGACTACAACATTTAAATTAAAACTTGATGGGTGGTACGAATGGGATTCGTGTTATTGTTGTGGTGACTATTGGGATAGTCACTTCTAGGTTGTTTTATCTTTCGCTTTTGTTATTAATATCCGTCACGCTATTTCAATCTTAAAAATGAATTGCAAACTTGCCTTTAAACTGTATTACCTTATTGCAAATGAAAATTGGCTTTATGCAAATAAAACATATGGCCTCCACCGCACAAGCTTTGCATGTAGCATATTAATGCAGTCCGCTAGTTCACACGCTGGTCTTGCGGGTACAAAGACAATCTTTGTACTCGTGTGCTTTGCTTAATGTTTTGTTGCGAGAGGAAGAAGGTGAGCCTCGTGGTCCTCACTTCGTGAGTCAGGCTGCCGCCGTGGGTGACGACTAGGCTTGGCGGTCCTGGTCGGATGCCTTGTGGGTTGAAGGCACACCGATTGGCTTTGTTTATAGCCATCTTATGGCACTTTGCTTCCGCTGTCTTTCTGTTGTTATTTGTGTACCTTGTGGCCAGTCGGCCATTGTCTGTAATATCTTTACTATTTGGTTATCTTCCGTTTGGAAGTGTGGTGTTTGGACTCTATGTTTTGAATGGAGTTGCTGTCTAATTTTGTAACGAGGTGCGTATATCGCTTCTCGAAGTATACATATCTCGAGGATCGGTTTATTTGATTTGTGATGCTAGGACCGGTGGTTGGTTACATTACAAGCCAAATAAATCAGTCCTCACACCACCGCTTTACAAAATTTCACTTCATAATTAAATTATATAAATGAAGGCATATTGAAATCTGAAATTCAAACCACTATAACTTTCATATACTAAATCAAATGAAATAATTCTTTCACCAAAAATCATTTAAAATCATGACTTAGCTAACTGTAGAAAAATCATGCATTTTGAGCATCTTGATTTTTGGATTTATTTCGATGTTTATTCTGGTATTGTATTTATATAGATTCCGAGCCTATTGACGTTGACTCTTACGCTCGAGAGTGAACAACTACTTTATCAAGCAAGGCAAGCATCCTTTGAACTTTCTTTTGCATCATATTTGATCCCAATTTTGTTAGGGTAGATGCAATAATAATTGCTTGCATGATAGTTCTATAATGACGCTATTTTTGTGATGAGTAGTTAGACACATCCTATTATCTTGTCATTGTGGCTATCCATGAATTACCCCAGTACTGAAATAATTATGATAGGATGTGTGAAATACTGTTGTTCGAGTTGCTTAGCCATGCAAGTCTAGAACCGGTAGCTCGATTGTCCGGAATAGCCCGACAATTATGGGATAAACACAACTCTCATTATATACTTTTGTTTCAGATCTTCGAATCTGTTTTCTAAGTTAAATTTTGTCTTTCTAAATGAACTTTTGGTCTGGACAAGTGATGGCTAGTGATGGTGCCTTCGTGCACGAGAATTGGGTATGTGGTTGGGCTTGTCTGGACAATTAAGGACCGAACTTTGGGTACCTGCTGTTCAAGCAGCTTTCGTGCTATCACACGCGGGTTGGGAGCCGTATGGTTAAGTAGGGGGAAGGTTTTGTTGTGTTGAGTCCTACGGTGTTGAAATTGTAAGGGCATGGGACCGTGAAATCCCGTGTTCCTTTTGGGCCGATAGGATGGGGGCGTTAACGTCTTGTGTTTCCTAGGATATAGGATGGAGGCGTTAACGTCTTGTGTTTCCTAGGAGCCATGGGTTGAGGGACTTTGCTTAATGGGATCTTTTTGCCAAAAATGACCATATCTTGATTTACCCGGCCGGCATACCATAGGAAGTATGCTATATTCGAGGCATCCGGAGGCTTACTGCCAATCAAGTCGTGTGGGTAAAGTAGTACACCCCGCAGGTATAATCTATTCGAATAGCCGTATCCACGGTTATGGACGACCGCTTGAAATTTGTGGCTGCTTATTGTTAAACTTTGAATTGAAATTATGGTTATAACTTGGAATCGTCATAAATGAGATGTTGATGCTTGTTGTTGTATCAAAGTGGACCGCCACTTTGTTTTTAGTATGATTCTTTTGTTATTGAATTTATCACTTATTCACATGCTTTACTTCTACTTCAAATCTGATTTTGAAATGGCACTTGAAAAACTAGTATGTGTAGGTTGTTCAGTATTGCGTCGTTTTTCGCAAAATTAAGCCAATATGAGCCTACCTTTGAATGACCTTATGCATAAATATTTTTATTTGTGTAAGACTTGCGAGTACTCTTTTGTACTCAGCCAGATGTTTGCTGGCTTTACAGTGAGGAAGATAATGAGACCGACGAGCTCGCTTGTCGATTTAGGCGACACCGATGAGTAGTGTGCTATCTTTAGCTCCCAGTTGGTTGCCGATGGGTTGTGTGGCATACCACTGCTGGCCTTTTGGTTTATTTCCTTATTTCCGCTGCTACTTAACACTTTCCTTTAAATTTGGCTGGTCGGCCACTTGTATTAGTTGTAAACTTGGAACTATGTTGTTTGTCTTTTGAACTATTTATGTATGGATGTTGTATGGATGTAATCAACGTTGAAGGAGAGTATGGTTATATTGGTCGCTGATCTTGGGAGCCAATATAAATCATACTCGCTGTTCATGGCTTCCTATTTTACTCCCTAAGTGTAGCGCTTGACTTGTTGGAGAACCGACAATCATGTAGTGCTCGCAGAGGAGCGACGCGCATGATCCTCGGGGCTCCAGTTGGAGTTCGGCCTCTCATTTAGATGGAGTTAAGTTGGAATCCATCCTCTGGAGATCTAGAGTTATGTCTCTAAAACCTTGATTAATCTCGGTTTTACTGGAGATAACTCCGGGTCCCTGAAATTGGTATCGAGCCATACCGATCGTAGGTTAGAGATAGCGCTGACGTTAGAGTTAGTAAGCCTTTCTGAGTCAAAATAATTTGAAATTATCAAATTAATTTCAGAAAGTTTAAGTTAAGAATATCTTTTATTCCTCATCCATCCTAGCATCCTTTCTTACCATATTTCTGCTTTTAAAGAAGTCTTACCTTGTTTTTCTTGCTTTTAGATGAGTCGCCAATACCTGGTCAAAGAAACTCAAGCTGAGAACATGGATGGATACCCGGCGCTTCTCCGAGAGATGATGTGGAGGGCGAACTTTACTTATCAGCCAACCTACGCCATCTATCGCCGCGACAGGGGGCCAGGCATGGAGGAATACTTGGCCGTGATCAACATCATCGCCAGACGAGTCACGGGGAGTATCCCATATTGTTTCCAGGCACGTGGCACCTCTGAGGCCATAGCTCTACAGGAAGTGGCTCGTGTGGCCATGAGCCACCTCCGTTATGATCTGATGGAGTTGTCTCAGCCGCCTTACGACCATTTTCCTATGAGAGAGCATGGCGCGGAGGTAGACACCTTTGCCCGATTCGCTTTGGGAAGATCCCTGTGTTAGGCGCTTGGCAAGATTGGTTCATATCATGGACCAAATCCATCGGCAGTAATCGTGTATGAGTTGTACGAGACTCGCCGGCCTCGTGGTGGCCCAAGAACACTTGCAACTCATGTGTAGTATGGGGATCATTGACCGCCATGTGGTTTATGACGCAAATGAGATTTCCCCATATGCTTTAGCACCGATGTACTGTCTTCCGTATGCGTGGCATGTACCCAACTATGGGGCGAGATGCCAAGTTCGCATGTCGCTTGGATTTGCTCGCACTCGAGGATGGAACCTACTGGAGGCCATGTGATAGAGCAAGGCTCCCTTTACGTCTTCCTAATTTTGGAGACCCGATGATACGGATCCCCGAGGCACATCTTCCGGACGAGTTTCCAGAAACTTTGATCGGAACAACATTTAGGATGTAGTAGGTGTTAGCTCATGGTTGGGCATGTATCTTTGATTCCTGTAATAGGTTAGTGGTACTTGAACTATTATTGTCTTTCTTGCAAGAACTTTTAATTCCAGCTTGCTTTTAGCCCACTGCCTTTCTCGGATGTAATTGCATTGGAAAAACTATGATTTGAAGTTATGGATCTTGTAATCGCATTAGCGCCTTTGTACGCCCATTCGGTGTTATGCTTTTGGTGCATCTTATATCATTATGCATGCTTAATTAAGAACTTTGTGCTTGCTGTCCAAAGTTTTATTATTCGTATTTTTCCAAAGAATCTTGTCCTCTTTTTAACATTCCTTGTCACTCCAGATGTCGTGCCCTAACACTCGTGCTAGAGCTCGGTACATGGGGATCTCCACCCGTGGCACTCGCTCACTGCTGCAGTGAGCGTAACTTTACGCCCGCGAGAGAGGGTGAGCCCTCTCAAGCAGCACCGTCCGCGGGATACTCATCCGAGGAAGTGCTTCCTCCGCCACCCACTATGGCGAAAGTCTTGGCCTGCATCGACGTAAACAGATGGATCGCACCAGATCCCGGAGGCTATAGCTCGCAACACTTCTCCTGCCTCGCGCGCGCAGGGGAGGGGACATCGAGGCGCGTGGGGTCTCACGAGTTTCGCGAACAAATCCTCCCACCTTTGCGGGTACCGAGACCCTATGGAGGCTGAAGATTGGCCGAGGGATGTGGAGAAGAAACTAGCCATTGCTCGCTGCACGGGCATTGAGAGAGTTCTTTTGCCGCCTATCACCGGAAGGCGCCGCTAGTGCGTGGTGGGATAACTATTCCGCCATGCATCAAGGAGAGGTTCCATCATGGAACGAATTTGAGCAACCTTCGTGAGGCCTATATTCTGATGGAGTCATGTCGATCAAGCAACAGCAGTTTCTTGCTTTGAAGCAAGGAAGGAAGACTGTCACTGAGTATCTTCAGGAGTTCAACTCCTTGGCCCGCTATGCGCCGGATGATGTCTCCACTGACACTCGCCGGCAGAATCGCTTCATGGGCGGCTTGACTGAGGAAATGCAGCTGGCTCTAGCTGTACATGATTTCAGGAACTTCCAACACATGGTGAACAAGGCCATTGTGGTGGAGCACAAGAGTGTGGCTGTAGAGGAGTCCAGGAAGAGAAGGAAAGCCGCTCAGTTTTCAGCTAGCGGCAGCTTTCCCCGACAGCGCACCGGGCCGCCTCAGACACCTCGTTCTCAGGCCCCAGTGCCACCGAGACCTCCTGTGGCACCTCCACGACCTTCTCCACCCACGGTGCAGCGGTACAATGGGAGTAAGAACTCCCAAAGCAGTGGTACATACAAGCCCAACGTCACTTGCTTTCATTGTGGTCGCCATGGCCAGTATGCCTCTCATTGCCTCGCCAAGTAGCGGGGAATGCCTCAGGTCTATCGAGCTCCTACACCACCAGCGGTGGCAAGACCTACACCACCTCTCAGGGCAGCATCTACCCCTCCTCAGGTCCCTGCACGTGGCCGAGTAAACCACGTCACCACTGAGGAGGCGAGCGACGCCCGCACGCCGCTTTGGGTACACTTCTTGTTAATTCTTGTCCAAAGATCGCTTTATTTGATTCAGAGCATCTCATTCATTCATCAAAGGAGAATATGATGCACTTAATCAATTTGAAATACTTAAACTTCAGCCACCTTATCAAATCCGATCGCGGATCGGTTTTCCAAACCGATCAAGTCTACCGGGGCGTAAAGTGAAATTCAAAATATCAACTTCTTGGCAAATTTAATTGTGATAAATTCAGTGGGTGTTGATGTGATCTTGGGGATGGATTTTCATCCAAGAATCGGGAAAAATCGATTGTGCTCAACGGTCTATTTCTCACTACTAGCGAAGACTCGCAATGTCATTTTTGCACCTTCAATGGGCGCTTCACATCTCTTTGCTTTGGAAGCTAGTACCTCTCTTGAACTTGAGAAAGTGACGTGGTGTGTGAATATCCGATGTATTCCCGAAAAACTCCGTGCATGCCTCCCGATCGAGAAGTCGGGTTCGCCATCAAGCTCGCACCGCACCGCCACGATCTCAAACGGCCATACCGGATGCCTCCTAATGAGTTAGAAGAATTGAAGAAGTAGCTCCAAGAACTTCAAGACAAGGGATTTGTTAGGCCGAGCTCCTCACCTTGGGGATGTCCGCCATCTTTGTCAAAAAGAAAGACAAGAGTTTATGGATGTGTGTTGACTACCGTCCGTTAAATGAAGTCACTATCAAAAATAAATATCCGCTCATGATTGATGACTTATTTGATCAATTGAGTGGAGCCCAAGTATTCTCCAAGGTTGATTTGCGCTTGGGCTATTATCAAATTAAGGTTCGAATCGAAGACATTCAAGACAAATTCTCTACTCGGTATGGTCTATACGAGTACACTGTCATGTCTTTTGGTTTGACGAATGCACCGCTTACTTCATGAATCTTATGAATTCAGTTTTCATGGAGTATTTGGATAAGTTTGTGGTTGTATTCATTGATGATATCCTGATTTATCGAAAGTCCGATGAAGAACACGAGCAAAGACTTGAGGCTTGTGTTGGAAAAGCTTCACAACATCACTTTATGCTAAATTCGTGAATACGAGTTCGCTTCATGAAGTTAGTTTCTTGGGCCATGTCCTATCCAAGGGCGTGACGCTGTTGATCCTAGTAAAGTGCAAGATGTCCTTGATTGGAGACACCGAAAACATCACCGTATTCGCAGCTTTCTCGGACTTGCGGGTTATTATCGCAGTTCATCCAAGACTTCTCCAAAATTGCGAGACCAATGACTCAACTTCAAGAAAGAAAAGAAGTTCGAATGGTCGCTCAATGTGAGGAGAGTTTTCAGATCCTAAAGGAATGCCCGACTAAAGCTCCAAAGATTTATCTTGCCCGACATTCACAAGAGCTTCGATATTTATTGTGATGCATCTCGCCATGGGCTCGATTGTGTACTTATGCAAGAGGGCCGAGTGATGGCTTATGCATCAAGGCAATTGAGACCTCATGAGTTGAATTATCCCACTCATGATTTGGAACTCGCAGCAGTTGTGCATGCTCTGAAGATTTGGTGACATTACCTCATTGGTAATCGCTGCGAGATCTACACCGACCACAAGAGTCTTAAGTATATCTTCACCCAAGCCGATCTGAATTTGAGGCAAATAAGATGGCTTGAGTTGATCAAAGATTATGATTTTGGAATCCATTATCATCCAGGAAAAGCGAATGTGGTAGTCGATGCTTTAAGCAGAAAGTCTCAGTACAACTGTTTATCGGTAACTCCCATTTCGGCAGGTTTGTGTACTGCAATGCAACGTCTGCACCTGGAGATAATTCAAGAAGGTTTTCTCGCTACCCTTAGTGTGAATTTTCCACTTGAGGATCAGATTAGAGAAGCCCAGAAGACTGACTTGGAAGTAGCTCAAATCCGTGAAGTATTGAAGGAAGGCAAGGCCGAAGGTTTCAAAGAAGATGCACATGGCACTCTTTTGTTCATAAACCGCTTGGTGGTGCCTTTTGACCGCGCCTTGAGAGAACTAATTCTCAAAGAGGCTCATGACTCCAAGTTCTCTATCCTCCCAGGTAGCACCAAGATGTACCAAGATCTTAAGAAGCGGCTATGGTGGAGCCGAATGAAACAACACATCGCTCAATATGTTGCCGAGTGTGATGTATGCCAAAGAGTCAAAGCTGAGCATTTGAAGCCGGCAGGTACTCTACAACCCCTGCCCATTCCCAAGTGGAAATGGGAAGAAGTTGGCATAGATTTTATCACCGGCCTTCCAAGAATTCAAGCTGGGTCAGATTCTACATGAGTGATTGTTGATCGTTTGACGAAGGTTGCCCATTTCATTCCTGTCAAGACCACCTACCGCGGGGACAAGTTAGCAGAACTTTATATTGCAAGAATTGTTTGTCTCCACGGTGTTCCAAAGGTGATAGTTTCCGATCGAGGTCCTCAATTCACATCTTATTTCTGGGGATGCTTACATAAAGCGATGGGGACCAATCTATCTTTCAGCTCCGCTTACCACCCACAAACAGATGGGCGATCAAAGGGTGAATCAAATTTTAGAAGACCTTCTCCGAGCATGTGTGCTGTCCTATAGCAAGAATCGAGAAATGCTTGCCGCTTATGGAGTTCTCCTACAACAATAGCTTCCAATCAAGCATTCTCGTGAGGACCCCCAATTTATTTGGCTTGTAATGCTTAACCAACCACCTGGTCCTAGCATCACAAATCAAATAAATTGATTCTCGAGATATGTATACTTCCTGAAAGCAAGATACACACCCTGCTACAAAATTAGACAAAGAACTCCATTCCAAACATAGAGTCCAAACACCACACTACCAAACGGAAGATAAACAAATAGTAGAGTTATTATGCATAAAGGCCGACGGTGCCAAGATACACAAATAAACAAGAACGACAAATGAAGCAAAAGTGCCATAAGATGGCTATAAACAAAGCCAATCGCGTGCCTCCAACCCACAAGGCATCCGACCGACCGCCAAGTCTAGTCGCCCACTAAACGGCAACACAACTCACGTAGTGAGGCCCTTGGGGCTCACCTTCTTCCTCTCGCAACAAAAACATTAAGCAAAGCACCGAGTACAAAGATTGTCTTTGTACCCGCAAGACCGACGTGTGAACTAGCAGACCTATTCATATGCTACATGCAGCTTGTTTAGCTGAGGCCATATGTTTCATTTGCATAAAGCCAATTTTCATTTGCAATAATATAATACATTTGAAGACAGTTTGCAATTCATTTTTACCGTTGAAATAATCATAAATAAAGATAGATACAAGTAACCACCTAGAAGTGACTATCCCAATAGTCACCACAACATAGCACTAATCCCGCATTCGCACCACCCATCAAGTTTTAATTTAAATGTTGTAGTCTAACTCTCGATAAGCTTACCCAAGCGTGTCCATCACCTAGGACGAGGCTATTCGAATAGTTTTTAACCCCGCTGGGTGTACCATCGCACCCACACCTCGCACGCCTTTAAGCCAAAGCACACTTCCAAGGTATGTCGCACGACTAAGTCCTACGAGACTTTTCCAATATTGTGTATCAACTACGATAGGAACATCCTCGACATCGAAGATCGGCTCTCATTTCCGACCCCGGAGAGCGGATGAGCAAAGGAACTCCCAAAGGAACACAGTGAAGACCACTAGCAGCAGCAAATGATCTTGAAATAAAAGAATGCGATGCTCCAGAATCAAATAATACTGCAGCAGGACGAGAATTAACAAGAAGTGTACCAATCACGACATCCGCGCCCCGAGCCTCCTCACCGAAAGGTGGTTGACTCGACCACGCTCGCACTCGGGCTTCGATCATCTTCCGTCGTGGATGACCACTCCCCGCCCGCCCTCCATTAGGACGAGGGGCTGCTGCAACACTCGAGGGCGCATTCGCATAATGGCCCTTGTTGTGGCAATAAAACAAGTAACCTCGCCCGGATTGCGAGGCCGCTCTGTTGCCGATCGCAGCGCACGTGGCTGAACCACGGCCTGCGGTGGACGAGGAGCCGTGCAGATGGCCTCGGCGCGGTGGAGCAAAAGAACGGCCATCGGTGCCGCCCACCGAGGACGAACGAGGCCGTGTGAGTAGACCGATGTGCCTCCCATTTGCGCCATGAACTCACCCACGCCGCTTTATGCTCGCAACAATGGCCTTATCCACTAAGGCCGGAAATCGAGAAGTCCACAATAGATAGCTTGTCCTGCAGCTCCTCGAACAAGCCATCCATAAACTTCTCCCGCTAGCCTCATCCGAGGCCACCTCTCCGAGCATAACGAGCGAGATGATTGAACTCGTGCAGTACTCGTCACGCACTTGCGCCTTGCTTGAGCGCGAGGAATTCTTTCTTCTTCACTTCATCAAAGCCATCCGGGATGTGGGCCCGACGAAAGGTCGACTCGAACTCCTCCCACGCGACCACATGGCCCGCGGGCCGCATGGCGAGATAGTTCTCCCACCATGAGAGTGCCGCGCCCTCAAGCCGGTGGGACGCGAAGAGTGCCTTATCCTCGCGCTCGCATCGAGCTATGTTGAGCTCCGCCAACCATGCGCGCACCAATCATCCGCATCGAGAGGGTCCTCGAGCGGAGAAAGTCGGCGGCGCAGACGGAGGAACTCGCAAGTCCCCGCGAGTCCGGTGGCCGCCACCACCGGCAGGAGTGGAGGTATTCCTAGCAATAACCTCTAAGATGCGCGCTCGTCCATGCTGCTTCGCTCGACCGAGCGAGCACCTCACCATGGTCGGAGGAGGGGGAAGCTCCTCATCATGACCACCGCCTGATCGCCACGCTGCTCTCCCGCCATCCTGCTTCACTAAGACAAGTTAACAATAGCCGGAACACAAAGTCGATAATCCATCTGCAAATAACTTGCTAACAAAGACAAAACAAACACAAGACTTTAAGTTACAAAACCATTGACAAAAATCGGACACTTAGCAAACTCATATATATCTTACCCTTATACCCCACAACTTTTAATTAGACTAATTCTCTATGGTTCTCCCAAAGACTCGATTCTACCTGGTAGTAACTATCTTTTGAAAGGAAGGAGAGAAACCAAGTTTTAAACTCAAATTAGAGTAAGATGAGAGTAGAAGGCTAAGATAGGTAAGAAGTAAAATCGAGAATCGCCTAGGATTTCATAAACCCTTTTATACTTTGAAATTAAGCTTTTTCAAAATATCCTAAGGACGACTATGCTTGGGTTACTACGGTCAGAATGGCTCTGATACCAACTTTGTGAGGACCCCAATTTATTCGGCTTGTAATGCTTAACCAACCACCTGGTCCTAGCATCACAAATCAAATAAATTGATCCTCGAGATATGTATACTTCCTAAAGCAAGATACACACCCTGCTACAAAATTAGACATCAACTCCATTCCAAACATAGAGTCCAAACACTACACTACCAAATGTAAGATAAACAAATAGTAGAGTTATTACGCACAAAAGGCCGACAGCCACAAAATACACAAATAATGTAAAGAAGACAATGGAAGCAAAGTGCCATAAGATGGCTATAAACAAAGCCAATCAGCGTGCCTCCAACCCACAAGGCATCCGACCGACCGCCAAGTCTAGTCGCCCACGAATCGGCAACACACTCACGTAGTGAGGCCCTTGGGGCTCACCTTCTTCCTCTGCAACAAAACATTAAGCAAAGCACCGAGTACAAAGATTGTCTTTGTACCCGCAAGATCGACGTGTGAACTAGCGCACTGCTCATATGCTACATGCAGGCTTATTTGGTGGAGGCCATATGTTTCATTTGCATAAAGCCAATTTTCATTCGCAATAATTTAATACAGTTTGAAAGCAAGTTTGCAATTCATTTTTAAGATTGAAATAACAGTACGGATATTAATAACAAAAGCGAAAGATAACCAACCTAGAAGTGACTATCCCAATAGTCACCATTAACATAGCACGAATCCCGCATTCGCACCACCCATCAAGTTTTAATTTAAATGTTGTAGTCTAGTTCTTGGGGGGCGTATCCGAGCGTGTCCATAACCTAGGACGAGGCTATTCGAATAGTTTTTGTTGGAGATATGCCCTAGAGGCAATCATATTGATGATAATATTTCATTGTATCCATGATTTAATAAATGTTCCTTGAATATTGCCTTTGTGTTGATTAACAAGTATGTGACTTGTTTGTGAAACTCTTTACTTGTATGGTTATTCTAAAGTTGTCCCTAGTCGGAGTTCATGTGAGGACACACGTGAATGATGGATTAGCACATGTATCGGTTGATGACCATGTTTCACAGGTCATAGACATGGAGATGTCAAACCAATAATGTGGACACATGTTTAGAACATGGGGTTGGACCGACCCAACATGAGACATAGTAATTATTCTTATGGTTCTCTCTACACAATGTGTACGCCTTGTCCTTAGACCGAGATTGTCGATGTACTTGAGATGTGAATCGACCTACTTAGGGGCTATCAAACGCTACTCAGTGAATCGGGTAGTTATAAAGGTAGCTGGTTTGTCATGAAGCATGTCATGAGGCATGGTCACGAGATGGGATTTGCCCTCTCTACCGAGAGATATCTCTGGCCCTCGAGTGATCGGATCCGAAATGCATGGCCATGCTACTTAAGGTTAAGAGTTAACCTAGTAAGGGATTCCGGATCACAGGATCGAAAGAGTGGTCGCCTTGGAGCTCGACCAATATCGTGAGGCAAAGGGATTGACATGTACATAACGTTGTGATGGTTCGTCCGATATGATCTTTACATATGATTAGGAGTTGGCACGCCTTGCTAGAGGTCGCTACCAACTATTGACCAAGTATGTGTACTGCCATGTCTAAACATATGTGAACCATAGGTCACACACTTAAGGGGCTGAAGCCTAATTCGGATTGGATCTAAATTAGACTGGGCATTGAGTCCTAATGGGCCTCTATTCGTAGAAGCCCATTATAAGGACGTCTATAAAAGGAGGGCAGGGGCGCGCTGGTTGAGGGTTGAGTTTTTCGTGACATCCTCAAACCCTGGCCGCCACCCCTCCCACGCCCTAGTCGCTCGCGCGGATCTAGTAGTCCGGCGTGCGTCGCTTCCTCCCGTACGTGTGGATACCTTTGGAGGCGCTGCATCTGTGGCGTTGGGACGAACCGCAAGAAAGGAGCTGTACGTGGGACGCCGCGACGAGGACGAGGGAGTAGTACGACCACTCGCCTCCGACGCATCGCATCAATCGAGTACGACTACACCGCCTCGACGTGTCGCATCAACTTCCGCACCGCGCTGCCTAGTGGTAAGACCGTGATCTATAATCGCAGTGATCTTGGTTTACGGGTAGAATTTTTTAATTTGCGCTAGTGTAGCCTACCGCTTTCCCAACAAGTGGTATCGAGCGTTGCTTTGCCATGTTATAGGTTCGGTGATTTGCATATGGCGATATGTAATCGGTATGATCGATGTGATCGATTGTATAGTTCGTAATGGATTGATCCGCTCGTGATCATGCGCTAAGGTCGTGAAACAACATACCTACCGGTCGGATTCGCCATCGGGGTGACAAAGTGACACGAAACCGCCATGAATGCGAAGATCAATATGATTGATCGAATCGGAACCTAGATTAATAATCGATGTACCGTGATCATGCTGCTAAGGTCGTGAAACAACATACCCCTACCGGTCGGATTCGCCATCGGGGTAGACAGTGACACGTAAAACCGGTTGCGGCATGCGAAGATCAGTACAAATTGGTCGAATCGGAACAGTAGTCGATTTGTGGTAAATATGATTTGCCGATCAAAATCCTATGTAAAAATTGCATAGATACCGCGAGGGGCGCTGCCCCTTCGAACCCCGCGGGGGGAAACCCCCTCGACCCCCTATCCGGTAGATTGCGATTCTATGCATAAACTTGTTTTTGCAGGATGTATGTGACCAGTATGGCCTAATGTGTATATGATGCATGTTTGTAATATTTGCATGACCACAGTGTAGTACGGCAACACGGCTGGAGCCATTGTGTTGCCAAAGTATTGTATTAACGGCTGCAAGGCCGACTTGTGATGATTCCTAGTATCCATGTATTTTATTACTAGTCACATGAGTAATAGCTTATAGTAGTACTCTGAGGACACATCACTTGGAGGGATGGCACACATGAACCATGGAGATGGAGATCATCATGGTGGATGATTCTATGGCGATGGAGATCACCATGAGAAAATGGGCCATACCGAGTCACAATCAGTGAATGTTATTCCTATTGTTTTACTCCTATGCATGTTTGAATGGTAGAAGTATAGCGATCCTCACAAAATGTTAAGTTAAACATATGCCCTCCCAATTAAACTTTGCACCATCCCATGTCTTGTAAATTGATGGTGGGTCTATAAAATTAGGGCACCATCAACTTTCCTTGACTAGATGGGTTTTGTATCTGATACTTACATGCATAAGGATTGGTGAACTTAACAAGGTTATCATAAAGGTTATGGGCCTTGGGGCATAAAGGTTGGGCCGGGCATAGAGATGTCACCCAACAACAAGAGTCATATAGAGATATGATTAGCAAGGTGTTGCTTATCAAGTACCTTGTCTCCTAGCGGTGATGCAAAAGCTCACTAGTAGACTCGTTAATCATGGATCTTGAATCGCTAAGAATCAACAGAGGGATGTTGATTTTAGTGGGAGTACATTCTATTAAATTTGTTTAATACAGCTTTACTCTATCATGGTTTTATTTGTCTTAGTATTTTGCATTTCTATTGTAGATCAATGGCATCTAGCAACCACGCACACCCTTTTGCTTTGCGATCGATTCTTGAGAAAGAGAAATTAAATGGAACAAACTATTCGATGGTCCGTAACTCGAGAATTGTTCTCGTGGCGTATAAAAGGAAAACGCTCGACACCCCAATCCCGTAAGAACTCGCAAATAATGCGTCACTGCATTAAAAATGCCTACAAGAAAGCATGTGATGACTCTCTGAGATTAGCTGCCTTATGCTTGCATGCATGGAACCCGACCTTCAAAAGCGCTTGAGGATCGAAGCGTATGATATGATCATAGCGCTTAAGGACATGTTCCGCATACGTGCCAGACTGAACGGTTCAATGTCTCTAAGGCTTTTCGAATGCAAGCAATGTAAGGTGCACCCGTAGGCCCACATGTGATCAAAATGGTTGGTTACAATGACTTTGGATAAACTTGGTTTTCCAATTGGCCAAGAGTTGGCAATCGATTTCATTTTAGCGTCTCTTCCACCTAGCTATGGGCATTTATTTCGAACTACCATATGCATGGGGCGGATAAGGGCCTTAATGAGCTTTGTGGGATGCTCAAAACAGCAGAGAATGACATTAAGAAGTGTGCGTGGCCTAGCCATGTGATGGCCGTGCGTAACAAGTCTAGCTTCAAGAAAAAGGGTAAGAAGCCATGGCCAAAGAATAAGGGTAAGGTTAAAGATATGATCTCAAGCCAACGCCTAAGCCTAATGCCGACTCGAGTCGAGACAAGATGCTTCTATTGTAAAGAAATCGCCACCGAAGAGAAATCGCAAGAAGTACATGGATTCCGATGAATGCAAGAAGAAGGCCGAAGTAAGACTTCCACCCATGGTACACTTGTCATAAATGTTTTAGACATTTTTCTCGCAGATTCTCCTATTAACTCTTGGGTATTTGATACCGGATCGCTTGCTCACATTTGCAACTCGATGCAGGCTAATAAGAAGTAGAGGAGTCGCAAGAGGTGAAGTTGATTTTCGCCGGAATAAAGCAAGGGTTGTCGCGTTGACCGCTTCTGCACCATGCAACTTCAGCTTCCTTCAAGATTTATTATGGAATTGAATAATTGTTATTATGTTCCTAGTATGAGTCGAAACATTTTATCCCCTCATGTTTGATGAGAGATGGTTATTCATTTGCAAGTAAAGACAATGGTTGTTTGATCTCTAAAAATGGAATGTTTATGGCTTTTGCCCATTGTGAATGGGTTATTTATTTTAAATCTTGATGATGCGCCTATCTTTAACATAAATGCTAAAAGACTTCGACTAATGATTTGAATCCCACCTACGCTTGGCATTGTCGCTTGGGTCACATATGAAAAGCGCATGAAGAAGCTCCATGTCGATGGTCTTCTAACTTCGCTTGATTTTGAATCATACGAGACATGTGAAGCTTGTTTGCTTGGTAAGATGACCAAATCACCTTTCAAAGGTTCTTTGAGAGGCGCGACTTGTTGGAAATCATACATACCGATGTATGTGGACCAATGAGCACGATCGCTAGAGGTGGATTTCATTACTTCATAACTTTCATCGATGATTTTAGTAGATATGGCTATGTCTACTTAATGAAGCATAAGTCCAAACTTTTGAAAAGTTCAAAGAGTTCCGAATGAGGTTGAAAATCAACGTGCAAGAAAATTAAGGCTCGCGATCCGATCGTGGTGGCAAGTATTTGAGTCATGAATTTAGCAATCATCCAAGAGTTGCGAATTGTTCCACAGCTAACACCGCCTAACGCCTCAAAGAAACGGGTATCCGAGCGCGAATCGACCTTGTTGGACATGGTTCGATCGATGATGAGCCGCCGATTTACCATTATCCTTTGGGGTTACGCCTAGAAACAGCAGATTTTCACACTTAATAGGTACCGTCTAAATCAGAGTTAAGACACCATATGAGATATGGACCGAAGAGTCACGCTTTGTCTTTTCTAAAGATTTGGGGATGTGAGGCGTTTGTCAGCGACTCTGACGGACAAGCTCACACCCAAGTCGGATAAATGCATTTTCGTGGATATCCGAAGGAAACCTTTGGATATTACTTCTACAACCGACTAGAGGGCAAAGTGTTTGTCGTCAAGTGGTGTTTTCCTAGAGAAAGAGTTTCTCAATAGGGAGACAAGTGGAAGAACGGTGCAGCTTGAAGAAGTTCAAGATGAACCAATCGGGAAGACTCGACGAATGATGCCCATGTGGCGTAACAAGTTGAGGAACCCATGGCAAAGGAAGCACCACCACCACCAAGGTCGGAAGGCTCGCAATGCGCGAGATATATTATTGTTAGACAATGATGAGCCTACGACCTATGCGGAAGCAATGATGGACCAGACTCGAGAAATGGCATAGTGCCATGAGATCCGAGATAGCATCCATGGGAGACAATCAAGTTTGGAATTTGGTTGACCCACTGATGGTGTTAAAACCATAGAGTGCAAATGGATCTATAAAAGGAAGATTGATATGGATGGAAATGTTCATATCCATAAAGCTCGACTTGTCGCAAAAAGGTTTTCGGCAAGTTCAAGGAGTTGACTACGATGAGACTTTCTCACCAGTAGCGATGCTTAAATCAATACGGATCATTCTAGCTATTGCGCATATTTCGACTATGAGATATGGCGATGGATGTCAAAACGGCTTTCCTTAATGGAAATTTAACCGAGGACGGTATATGATACAGCCCGAGGTTTTGTCGATCCAAACAATGCTAGAAAAGTATGCAAACTTCAAAAATCCATTTATGGATTGAAGCAAGCATCTCGGAGTTGGAACATCGTTTTGATGAAGTGGTCAAAGGGTTTGACTTCATCAAAACGAAGAAGAATCTTGTGTTTACAAGAAGACAAGTGGAGCTCACTCATATTTCTAATCTTATATGTAGATGACATATTACCGATTGGAAATGATATTCCTATGCTCGAGTCCGTTAAGACCTCACCAAAAATAGTTTCTCAATGAAGGACTTAGGGAAGCGGCATATATTTTGGGTATTAAGATCTATAGAGATAGATCAAAAGGCTAATAGGATTAAGCCGCAGTACTTACATTGACAAAGTGTTGAAACGGTTCAACATGGAGGAGGCAAAGAAAGGGTTCTTGCCCATGTCTCATGGCATAAATCTTGGCAAGACTCGGTGTCCTTCGACAACCGATGAGCGAGATCGCATGAGTAAGATTCCATATGCTTCGCCATTGGATCTATCATGTATGCTATGATGTGTACTCGCCAGATGTTTCCTATGCTCTAAGTGTTACGAGCAGATACTCAGTCGATCCAGTGAGAGTCACTGACAAAGCAGCTTAAAAACATCCTCAAGTATTTGAGAAGAACTAAGGATGTGTTCCTAGTCTACTGAGGTGAGGAAGAGCTCATGTAAATGGTTACACCGATGCAAGCTTCCAAACCGACAAAGATGATTACAAATCGCAATCGGGTTTTGTGTTCCTTTTGAACGGTGGTGCGGTAAGTTGGAAGAGTTCCAAGGGAGACTCGTTTCGACTCTACAACGGAGGCCGAGTACATTGCGCTTCAAGCAAAGCAAAGGAAGGTGTTTGGATAAGGAAGTTCATAACCGAACTAGGTGTGGTTCCTAGTGCGTGCGATCCTCCGGATCTTTATCGTGATAACAAGTGGGGCCATTAAGCAAGCCAAGGAGCCGAGGAATCACCAAAAGAACAAACACATATCTGCAAGCGGTTTCATCTCATTCGAGAGATCCTTAATCGAGGAGATTTAAAGATATGCAAATACACACGGATTTGAATATTTGCATCCTTTGACGAAGCCTCCCACACCCTAAGCATGAGGCGCACACAAGAGCTATGGGTATTAGATATCTTCTAGATTGACTCTAGTGCAAGTGGGAGATCGTTGGAGATATGCCCTAGAGGCAATCATATTGATGATAATATTTCATTGTATCCATGATTTAATAAATGTTCCTTGAATATTGCCTTTGTGTTGATTAACAAGTATGTGACTTGTTTGTGAAACTCTTTACTTGTATGGTTATTCTAAAGTTGTCCCTAGTCGGAGTTCATGTGAGGACACACGTGAATGATGGATTAGCACATGTATCGGTTGATGACCATGTTTCATGTGTCATAGACATGGAGATGTCAAACCAATAATGTGGACACATGTTTAGAACATGGGGTTGGACCGACCCAACATGAGACATAGTAATTATTCTTATGGTTCTCTCTACACAATGTGTACGCCTTGTCCTTAGACCCGAGATTGTCGATGTACTTGAGATGTGAATCGACCTACTTAGGGTCTATCAAACGCTATCCGTGAATCGGGTAGTTATAAAGGTAGCTTCGGTTTGTCATGAAGCATGTCACGAGGCATGGTCAATGAGATGGGATTTGCCCTCTCTACCCGAGAGATATCTCTGGCCCTCGAGTGATCGGATCCGTAAATGCATGGCCATGCTACTTAAGGTTAAGAGTTAACCTAGTAAGGGATTCCTGATCACAGATCGAAAGAGTGGTCACTTGGAGCTCGATCAATATCGTGAGGCAAAGGGATTGACATGTACATAACGTTGTGATGGTTCGTCCGATATGATCTTTACATATGTTTAGGAGTTGGCACGCCTTGCTAGAGGTCGCTACCAACTATTGACCAAGTATGTGTACTCGCCATGTCTAAACATATGTGAACCATAGGTCACACACTTAAGGGTCAAGCCTAATTCGGATTGGATCTAAATTAGATCGGGCATTGAGTCCTAATGGGCCTCTATTCGTAGAAGCCCATTATAAGGACGCCTATAAAAGGAGGGCAGGGGCGCCACCGTCGAGGGTTGAGTTTTTCGTGACATCCTCAAACCCCGCCGCCACCCTCCCACGCCCTAGTCGCCGCGCGATCTAGTAGTCCGCGGCGCCGCTTCTCCCGCACGTGTGGATACCTTTGAGGCGCCGCATCATCGTGGCGTTGGGACGAACCGCAAGAAAGGAGTTGTACGTGGGACGCCGCGACGAGGACGCAGGGAGTAGTACGACCACTCGCCTCGACGCATCGCATCAATCGAGTACGACTACACCGCCCGACGCGTCGCATCAACTTCCGCACTCGCCTAGTGGTAAGACCGTGATCTATAATCGCAGTGATCTTGGTTTACGTAGAATTTTTTAATTTGCGCTTAGTGTAGCCTACCTGCTTCCCAACGCTTTAACCTCGCAGGTGTACCAATGTACCCACACTTCGCATCGCCTTAAGCCAAAGCACACTCCCAAGGTATGCCGGCACAGCTAAGTCCTACGAGATCTGCTTTCCAATATTGTGTATTAACTACGAGCCGCTCGTATGGATAGAAATCCATACGCTACATGGTAAAGCCGAAAGACAACTACCCACTCAGATAAAGCTTTTGACAACTACCATGCTCCCACCTCCATCCCTCCCGCGACCTCCTCGCACCCGAGCCAATACACGCCAAAGTACTAGGTCAAGAGAGGTCCCATATACTCTAGTGTGGTTAGCACGCAAAATGCTCAAGACGTGGCGCTAAGTAACTCTGGCCCCAATCGACTGCACCTTTCCAATACACCCAACAGATCACACCAGCCTTACCATTGTGCCCAAGTCTAAATCATTTTGTTTTCACTTTTAATTTTGCAATAAAACATAGCCAAGGCTGAAATGTAAAGTCATAAATAATTTCAGTAGATCAAAGTTATCGACTCAAAGTCGATAACCGCCAGCCTACCGATAGCTAAGCATGTCTAAGCAAATTGACCTGATCTACTAAATGACAAGAGATCATCCAACGACCTCTAATCACAGCAAATAACCTAGGCTCAAGTAGTAGAGATCAATTTTTGCCTACGTGGATATGCATCTACAGTGGTCTAGCTAATCATTTTAACACAAATTGCGATGCATACATACAATTAAAACAAAATATTAAACTTTAAAATACCGGATTAAACATGATCAAACCGCTTGTTCGATGTCGTTGCTCAATTTGTTAGTGAGGGTCGTTCTCGTGGTTGCCGCAAATATCGAATCCTAACGATTGAACAAAACAAATAATAAGAACGAATAACACCGACCAAACTCAAACATACAACAATAACAAAACACACTAAACTTTTCACAAGAGCCTAAGCACGATATAACAAAATTTCAAACAGAGAACAATTCATTTTAAGTTATTAAGAATTTTCTATGAATTTCCTAAGCTAAAAACACAACAAGTCACTAGTTAATTACTTAACAAATTTTTATGAACAGAAACGGTGTGTAAAACCTATCCTAATAATTAGTATACTGAAAATGGAATTTTACTGCATTGGGTTCATTGAATTTGGGCAATTATTGAAAGAGATATGCATTTTCTAATTTGGAGATTACACTCTACAACATTAAATCAATTAACAGATTTTTGCTACAGAGACAGGGTTGACACTAATTTTAGTAAATAGAACATTTAAAATGAAAATTAACAAAGACCGATTCATGAAATTTGGATAAAATTGAATTAGTTATGCATTTTACAAGTTTAATTGAATTAATAAAGCAAATGTAAAAGCATTACAGATTTACTAAAGCATTTAATCCTTTTCTACCCACACCCAACTAACCTCGTGACATCGATCGGCGGTTCGCGAAAGTGTCGACTGCACACCGCCCGCACGAAAGTGACGTCGAAGGCGTATTCTAAGAATACGCTTTGACATATCAAAGTGTACTTCTAACATATACTTACAGAAATACGTTTCAAACAGAGAAAACGATTAATGAGCTACACAACCAACAACCGACAAAGATGGGCCCACATGGCGTTGACTCGAGGGAAATATAACGGTTGGATTAGAGTTTACTAAACATGATTACCGAGAGGGCCCACAAATCGCTGACATAACTAAACAAATATTAGTGTTAATCGAATGCCACCGGCTGCTCGCGCGGCAAGACGGGACGGGCGCGCGCCGCATGCTGGATCTCGCGAACTAGTGGGTTTCAAAGCGAGCGAGTGATACCTTCGGTTCACAGAGACTCTGCGAACCCGATGACGGCAGGCCGACCACTGAGATGCCGCGACGCAGTCAAGCGCGAACGGAGGCGGAGAAGAAGATGCGCTCGCGGAGAGGGCGATACGACTTCTAGAAGACTCCTGGCGCGCAAGCTTCGCCCCAACACCGTGGAGCAAGAAGCACACGATAATGCCGAAAGAGGCCGAGACGGCGGAATTGCCGCGCGCGCGAAACCGAGATTGAGAAGAAAGGGTCGCGCAGCCTCAACGATGCACCAAAGACAAAATGAAGCCATCATTAGCTTCGCATCAATGCGATCCAAAGGGACCAAGTGTCGGCCGAAACTCACCGAGCACTAGCAAGCTTGCAGGCCGAGACCACCGAGGCGAAGACGATGAAGTTGCCCTGCAGCGATATCATCGACGCCGAGGACCCGGATGGGCAAAATGGAGGCGGCGCCGAGCGATCACAGCGCGGTCGCGGCTCGAGGGCGGCGCTAACACGGCGGCCGCTCGGGTTCAACTCCGCCGAGACAAAGAAACGCGCGGAGAAAGCACGAGGAAGCAAGGGAGAAAAAATGGGTGAGCTCAGGGGTTTTATGGAGTCGTGGCGATGCTCCAGCCGGACGCGATGGCAAAAGGTGGCAGCGACGAGGTACGTGGCACACATGCGATCGCCGGTGCGCCCGGTGAGACGCGAGAAGACGAGGATGGAGCCGACAAGTGGGGTCCACCACGACAGCAGCCGGAAGCGGTGCGAACCGTAGACCGCACGGTGCGATTAGGTGGTTTGACTCGATCAGAACGCGTGTCGACCGCTGGATCTCGAATTGGACGGTCGAGATTGATGTATGCATTCGACAGTCGGTTGATTCGACGACGCGGCCGCACGATCCGCATCGGACGGCCGACAGCCATCGCTCACGCGGTGCAGCCAGGCGGTGCGACCGAAGTCCATTAGTGCGGTCGGACTCGAGTCTAAGCTAGGTCCGAGCCGTGAGGAACAGTGTTTCCGTGTTTGATTTCAAAAGGTGATAAGGTTTGAGGAATTTTTAGACGTAGCTCCTGAGCTCCAAAAATTCTGAAATTTTATGGTAGCTAACTGGAACAGAGGACTCCCTTTGTAATTTTTCCAGGAGTTTTCATACATTAGATTTCTCCCAAGAAAATCACAAGCTGCTGCCTAAGGGTTTGACCAGATTTCTAAACTGGTTTGACTTGAGCATTTGAAATAGCAACTAAAATCTAAAATTGTGAAATAATTCAGGAGGTAGATAGGATGATCAAGATGATAGGAAAAATAATTTCAGAGGATGATCACAAGTTTGAAAGCCAAGAATTTATTGACAACAATTTCCAATCACAAGAATTAACTTCTAGAAAATTGAAATTGCTAGGGAAAATTTGGAAAACTTCAAATGATTTGAAGAGACAACAAAAGTTTTTATTTCTCTCAAAATTTTACATTGAAATACAAACCCTAAGTCGTATTTGTTACAACTTTCACCTCATTGATGGAATCGGGCCAAAGAACCGTCTTTCCCGGCCGACCAGTTCAATGGGGTTCGTGACGCTCCCATACAAAGCCTCAAACGGTGCCATACCGAGACTAGCCTGGAAGCTGTTGTTGTAGGAGAACTCGGCAAGTGGTAGGCACTTCTCCCAATTCTTCCCATAGGAAAGAACACAAGCACGAAGCATATCTTCAAGCACCTGATTGACTCGCTCCGTCTGACCATCTGTCTGAGGATGATAGGCGGAGCTGAAAGAAAGACGGGTACCCATGGCCTCCTGTAAACTGTGCCATAGCCGAGAAGTGAAAAGAGAGCCACGATCTGATACAATCGTTCGTGGCACACCATGCAAACTCACAATGCGGGATATGTAGAGGTCTACCACCCCATCGACGAGGGCGGTATACATACCGCGTAAAATGTGCTACCTTTGTCAATCGGTCAATAACCACCAGATAGCATCCTTCCCGAAGAGGTACGGCAAACCAGTTGATGAAGTCCATACCAACGGAATCCCACTTCCACTCGTATAGGCAAGGGTCGAGGAGACCGCTGACGCCGATGTTCGGCCTTCACGCGACAACATACGCCGATCCGCAACGAACTCCGCAATCTCGCTTCATGCGAGTCCACCGTAATCTCTCGACGCAGATCTTGGTACATTTTAGTGGCCCGGATGGATGGACAAAGGCGAATCATGGGCCTCTGGAGAATCAAATCCCGTAATCCCGAACCTTTGGAACCACGAGGCGCCGCCAAACCACACAACACCATGCTCATCTTCGAGAAACACCGCTATCCCATCCTTGATATTCTCGCTGATCCGGTTCACACCGCCATCCGACTCATCAGGCCGCCTTGACTTGATCCACCAAGGTTGGTTGCACAACCAAGGCAAGAAGGGAACCATGCTCAACCAAACCCAAGTTGAGACGCTGAATTCTCGCAAGAAGTGCAGTTGTCGCTCTTGGATCATCGTAGTATTGCAATACACCTTTTGGCTAAGTGCATCACCACCACATTGGCCTTGCCAGATGATACTGAATACCCATGTCATAATCTTTGATCAATTCCAACCATCTCCTCGCCTCGAGGTTCGGACCGCTGGGTGAACAAGTATTTCAAGCTCTTGTGGTCTAATACACCTCACGCCGTTACCGATCAAATAATGCCGCCAAATCTTGAGTGCATGAACCACAAAGAAGAAGCTCTAGATCATGGGTGGGATAGTTGAGCTCATGAGGTCTCAATCGCTCGGATGCATAGGCAACCGCTTTGCCTTCCCGCATAAGAACACATCCAAGACCTGACGAGAGGCATCGCAATAAATATCGAAGCTCTTGTGGATATCAGAAGAGTAAGGACTGGGTCAAGTCAATCGCCGCTTGAGCTCCCGAAAGCTCTCATCACAAGCGAGGACCACACAAACTTCTTTGTCCTTCTTGAGCAATTCAGTCATCGGCTTTGCGATCTTGGAGAAGTTCTCGATAAAGCGGCGGTAGTAGCCCGCTAAACCAAGAAAACTCCGCACATCAGTGACTGACTTGGGCTGCCCCCAAGATAGAACATCACTGACCTTGCTGGGATCCACAGCTATGCCTCCAGCTGAAAGAACATGGCCCAAGAATGCCACTTCCTTCAACGGAACTCGTGATTTCTTGAACCGCGATATAGTCAGTGCACCTGCAATTTGCCCAAAACGATCTTCAGATGCTCAGCATGCTCTTCTTCAGTCTTGGAATAGATAAGAATATCATCAATGAAGACCACCACAAATTTATCCAAATACTCCATGAATACTGAATTCATAAGGTTCATGAACAAAGCTGGAGCATTGGTTAGACCGAAGGACATGACGGTGTACTCGTACAGCCCATAACGAGTAGTGAAAGCCGTCTTCGGAATATCCTCTGATCTGATCCTGACCTGATGATACCCCATTCTCAAATCAATCTTTGAGAACACCTGGGCTCCAGTCAACTGATCAAACAGATCATCAATGCGGGGCAGAGGATATTTGTTCTTCACCGTCACCTCATTGAGAGGACGGTAATCAACACACATGCGCAAAGTCTTGTCCTTCTTCTTCACAAAGATCACCGGACAACCCCAAGGAGATGAACTGGGACGGATGAAACCCTTTGCTTGGAGCTCACCAAGCTGCTTCTTCAATTCTTCTAGCTCATTGGGAGGCATCCGATACGCGCTTTGAGATAGGGCGCGACGGCAACAAACTCGATGACAAACTCGGATCTCGAACCGAGGCATCCTGTAAATCTTCGTGAAAGACCTCCGCAAAGTCGGATACTATGGGAACATCCTCGATCGTGGCGGTCGCTTCTAATAACACATAGATGTGGCCCCGGCACGCAAGCGGCGAAAATCCGACTGTCACTCAAGGGTGTGAGATAGACAATCTTCTGCACAATCGATTTGCCCCAAGTGTTGGGACAACCAATCCATGCCAAGAATCACGCCCGCATCACGAACCGAAAGGTAATAAGGTTTGCCAAAATCCCACTCCTTTGACTATGATAGAACACCCCGACATCAGATCGCTCTCATTTCCGACCCGGAGAGCGGATGAGCAAAGGAATTCCCAAAGGAACACAAAGAAGACCACTAACAAGAGCGAATGATCTTGAAATAAAAGAATGCGATGCTCCGTAATCAAATAATACCGCAGCAGGACGAGAATTAACAAGAAGTGTACCCATCACGACATCCGCGCCCCGAGCCTCCTCACCAAAGGTGGTTGACTGACCACGCCGCACTCGGTCTTCGGATAATCTTCGGTCGTGGATGACCACTCCCGCCCGCCCTCCATTAGGACGAGGGCTACCGCAACACTCGAGGCAAGCGCTTGGCGTAGTGGCCCTTGTTGTGGCAGCGAAAACAAGTAACCTCGGCCGCGGATTGCGAGGCCGCTCTGGGCTGGGTCGCAGCGCACGTGGTCAAACACGCTGCGGTGGACGAGGAGCTGGTGCGAGATGGCCTCGCGCCGGTGGAACAAAAGAACGGGCCATCGGTGCCGCCCACCGGGACGCAGTGAGGCCGGTGTGAGTAGACTAATCGCGCCCCATTTGCGCTAAGGGACTCACCAGCGCTTTGCCTTGTGCTCAAGAACAATGGCCTTATCAACCAAGGCCTCGAAAGTCGGGAAGTCCACAATAGACACTGTCCTGCAGCCTCCTGACAAACCATCCATAAACTTCTCCCGCTTAGCCTCATCTCGAGGCCACCTCCCCGGAGCATAACGAGCTAGATGATTGAACTCGCATGTGCATCCGCCACAGATTTGCGCCCTTGTTTGAGCGCCGCTGAACTCCTTCTTCTTCACTTCATCGTGCCATCGTGATGTGGGCCCACGAAAAGCTTATCTGAACTCCTCCCACGCGACCACATGGCGCGCGGCTGCATGGCGAGATAGTTCTCCCACCATGAGTGCCGCGCCTCAAGCCGGTGGGACGCGAAGAGTGCCTTATCCTGTGCTCTGCATCAGCTATGTTGAGCTTTCGCTCAATCATGCGCAGCCAATCATCCGCATCGAGAGGGTCCTCGAGCGGAGAAAGTCGGCGTGCCGAGCACGGAGGAACTCGCAAGTCCCCGCGAGTCCGTGGCCGCCACCACCGGCAGGAGTGGAGGTATTCCTAGCAATAACCTCCAAGATGCGTGTTCGGTCCATGCGGCTCGCTCGATCGAGCGAGAACCTCACCATGGCTCCGGAGGAGGGGGAAGCTCCTCATCATGACCAACTGGCCGACCGCCACGCGCCTCCCGCCATCTGTTTCACTAAGACAAGTTAACAACAATGGAAAACACAAAGTCGACAACCCACCGCAAATAACTTACTAATCAACACAAAATAAACACAAGACTTTTAAGTTACAAAACCAATTGACAAATATCGACGCTTAGCAACTTATACATATCTTACCCTTATACCCCCACAACTTTTAATTAGACTAATTCTCTATGGTTCTCCCAAAGACTGATTCTACCGGTAGTAACTATCTTTTGATAGGAAAGAGAGAAACCAAGTTTTAAACTCAAATTAGAGTAAGATGAGAGTAGAAAGCTAAGATAGATAAGGAGTAAAATCTGAGAATCTACCTAGGTTTTCGTAAACCTTTTTATACTTTGAAATTAAGCTTTCCAAAATATCCTAAGGACGACTATGCTTGTTACTACGGTCGTAATGGCTCGATACCAACTTTGTGAGGACCCCAATTTATTTGGCTTGTAATGCTTAACCAACCACCTGTCCTAGCATCACAAATCAAATAAATTGATTCCTCGAGATATGTATACTTCCTTAAGCAAGATACACACCTCGTTGCAAAATTAGACAACAACTCCATTCCAAACATAGAGTCCAAACACCACACTACCAAACGGAAGATAAACAAATAGTAGAGTTATTATTGCACAAAGGCCGATGTGCCAAGATACACAAATAAACAAGAACGACAATGAAGCAAAGTGCCATAAGATGGCTATAAACAAAGCCAATCAGCGTGCCTCCAACCCACAAGGCATTTGACCGACCGCCAAGTCTAGTCGCTCACTAAACAAAGAACACACTCACGTATGACGCCTTTGGGGCTCACCTTCTTCCTCTCCGCAACAAAACATTAAGCAAAGCACCGAGTACAAAGATTGTCTTTGTACCAGCAAGATCGACGTGTGAACTAGCATACCTATTCATATGCTACATGCAGGCTTGTTTAGTGGAGGCCATATGTTTCATTTGCATAAAGCCAATTTTCATTTGCAATAATATAATACGCTTTGAAGGCAGGTTTGCAATTCATTTTACCGTTGAAATAATCAAGAAATAAATATAGATACAAGTAACCACCTAGAAGTGACTATCCCAATAGTCACCACAACATAGCACGAATCCCATTCGCACTCACCCATCAAGTTTTAATTTAAATGTTGTAGTCTAACTCTCGATAAGCTTACCCAAGCGTGTCCATCACCTAGACGAGGCTATTCGAATAGTTTTTAACCTCGCAGGGTGTACCACTGCACCCACACCTCGCATCGCTTTTAAGCCAAAGCACACTTCCGAAGGTATGCCGCACACAACTAAGTCCTACGAGACTTTTTCCAATATTGTGTATCAACTACGAGCCATCGTATGGATAGAAATCCATACGCTTACATGGTAAAGCCGAAAAGACAACTACCCACTCGGGATAAAGCTTTTCTGGACAACTACCATGCTCCCACCTCCATCCCTCCCGCGACCCCCGCGACCCTGAGCCAATACACGCCAAAGTACTAGGTCAAGAGAGGTCCCATACCCTCTAGTGTGGTTAGCACGAAATGCCCTGGATAATGTAAACTCACAAGATGTTCGGTCCTTAATGACCTGGGCACCTTTCCAAATACACCCAATAGATCACACCAATCTTACCATTGTGCCCGTCTAAATCATTTTTGTTTTCATTTTTAGTTTTGCAATTAAACATAGCAGTAAATGCTGAAATATAAAGTTATAGAAAGTTTTAGGTGATCAAGGTTACCGACTAAGTCGATAACCGCCATTTCTACCGATACTAAGCATGTCTAAGCAATTTGACTTGATCTACTAAGTGACAAGAGATCATCCAATGACCTCTAATCACAGCAAATAACCTAGGCTCTGTAGTAGAGATCAATATTTTGTCTACAGTGATATGCAACACTGGATTTAACTAATCAATTTAACACAAAATTAAGCAATGCATACATACAATTGAAACAAAATATTAGACTTTAAAATATTGGCATTAACATGATCAAACCGCTTGCCCGGTTGTTGTTGCTCAATTTGTTATGAGGGTCGTTTCGTGGTTACCAGAAATATCGAAACCTAACGATTGAACAAAACAAATAATAAGAACGAATAACACCGGTAAAACTCAAACATACAACAATATCAAAACAAACCAAACTCACACAGCAACCTAAGCATGATATAACAAAATTTTAGAAACAGAGAACAATTCATTTTAAGTGGTTATGAATTTTCTAGGAATTTTCTAAGTTAATAAAGACACATGAAAACACTAGTTAATTACTTAACAAATTTTCATGAACAAAACAGTAGCTAAAACCTAACCTGCTAAGTAGCACACTAAAATGAAAATTTACAGAGTTGGTTTTACTGGATTTGGACAATTATTGATAGAGATATGAATTTTCTAATTTGGAAAATACATAAAACACCATTTAATTAATTAACAGATTTTTGCTACAGAGACAAGGTTGAGACTAATTTTAATAAATAGCACAATTAAAATGAAAATGAACAAAGACTGTTTCATGCGATTTGGAGATAAATTGAATTAGTTATGCATTTTCTAAGTTTAAATGAATTAACAACACAATGAAAACCATTTCGTAAATACTAAAGCATTTATACCTTTTTCTACCCACATCTATCTAGCCCCAGACATCGACAATGGCCCGCACGAAAGGTGCCGACTGTAACGATTGTCTCACGAGGTGACGCTGGCGTATTCTAAGAATACGCCTTCTGCTACAAAGTGTACTTCTAACACATACCACAGAGAAATACGCCCAAACAGAGAAAACGCATAACCGTAACTACCCAACCCTAATCGACAAAGATGGACCCACATGAGTGCTGACTAAGACAAAACATAACGGGCTGGATTAAAGGATTTCTAAACGCGATTTAACAGAGAGGTCCCACAAGTCGCTGACCTAACTAAACAAAGTTTAGCGATAACTAAACTCCGGCGCTGCGCCGGCCACACACGGGACGGCGACGCGTCGCAGAATCGATGAAGCAACTGGAGGGTTTCGGCGAAGGGTGATACCTTCAGTCCGCGAAGATCTTGCGAACACGATGGCGGTGACGCGACTCACGGGGATGCCGCGCGAGCGAATGGCGCGAACGGAGGCGGAGAAGAAGACACGGTTTGCACGGAGAAGGCGATACGGACTTCTAGAAGACTCGGAAGGTGTGCTTAAGCTTCCTCAACACCGTGGAGCAAGAAGCACACGATAACGCCGACGGTTAAGGCCCGAGGTGGCCGGAATTTCCACGCGAAAAACCAAGCTTGAGAAGAATTGGTCGCATGCCCGCAACGATGCACCAAAGATGAAAATGAAGTCACCGTTAGACTCGCATCAATGCGATCCTAAGGACTAGGTGGCGAGTCGAAACTCACCAGTCGCAAACGAAGCTCACGGACCGAGATCGCCGGAGGCGAGACGACGATACCGCCCGGTGATCCACCGACGCCAAGGACCCTAATAGGCAAAATGGAGGCGGCGAGGCAAGAGGAACACGACGGCGGTCGCTGGCTGGCGGAGGCTCGAACGGCGGCGCTACGCCGAAGTTCTTCTCCGAACGGAAGAAAACTTGGACGGAGAAGGCACGAATGGACGCGGCGATAGTGGATGGGCTCGTGGGTAGATGAGACCCGCGATGCTTCATGGACCGACACGAGGACAAAAAGGTGGCGGCGACGAGGTACGTGGCGAGCATGCATGCGCGCCCGAGCTCTGTGAGGTGCGGAGAAGACGAGGCGGATCTCGACAGTAGGGTCCACCGTCGCCGACGGACGAAGCGGCGGCGAACCGGTGGTTTGACTCGATCAAGATCGCACCGACCGCTGGATCCAAATGGACAAATGAGATTGGTGTATGCATTCGACAGTCGATGAGGCAAGCAATGAGGACCGCTCGATCTTCATCGGACGCCACGATCGATTGGACTCGGCGGTGCGATTAGTTGACGCGACCGAGTCCATTAGTGCGGTCGGACTCGAGTCGGGCTCGGGTTCGAGCCCGAGGAACAGTGAATACTGATTTGGAGTTTTAAAAGGCTGAGAGAGTTTGGAGAATTTTTAGAGGTAGCTCCTGAGCTCCAAAAATTTCGAAATTTTTATGGTAGCTACTAGGGACAGAGGACAACCTTGTGAAATTTTTCCTGGAGTTTTTATGCACTAGATTTCTCCCAACAAAATTCACGAACTGCTGTCCAGAGGTTTGACCAGATTTCTAAACTGGTTTGACTTGGGCATTTGAAATAGCAAACAAAATCTAGAAATTGTGAAATAATTCAGGAGGTAGATAGGATGATCAAGATGACAGAAAATATTCCTAGGGATGATCACAAGTTTGAAGGCTAAGAATGTCTTGACAACAATTTCCATTCATAAGAATTTAATTCTAGAAAATGGAAATTGCTAGGGAAAAATGTAGAAACTTTCAAACGATTTGATGAGACAACAAAAGTTTTTATTTCTCCTCAAAATTTTACATTTGAAATACAAACCCTAAGTTAGGGCTGTTACACATTCAAATGTCGCCTTTCGAGGCATTGTATGGGAGAGCTTGCGTGACACCTTTGAACCGGTCCAAACCGGAGAGGCCATTTTATGGTCCAACCTTGGTAGAGGATGCGAAGAACAAGTTCGTGTCATCCATGAACGACTACTGCACGCTCAATCTCGTCGAAGTCCTATGCCGCACCGCCGCTGCGTGATTTGAGTTTTGAGGTGGACGATCATGTCTATCTTAAAGTTTCTCCAATGAAAGGAACACATCGTTTCGAAGTCAAAGGTAAATTGGCACCTCGCTACATCGGACCTTTCCAAATTCTAGCGAAGATGGTACCGGTGGCTTATCAAATAGAATTGCCACCCTCACTTGCTGATGTACATGATGTCTTCCATGTTTTACAACTAAGAAAGTGTCTTCGTGTCCCCACCGAAGCTACTGAGCTAGAAGAACTTGACCTCCAACCTGATCTTTCTTATCGAGAACACCCGATTCGCATTCTTGAGGAGAAAGAGCGCAAGACGCGAAATCGCAATATCAAATTCATCAAGGTTCAGTGGAGCAACCACACTGAAGATGAAGCGACATGGGAGCGTGAAGATCAAGTACGAGCTAGCTATCCAGATCTTTTTCTTTCTACTTGAAGTGTCTTCGAATCAAGAAAGGAAAGTTTAAACAAAGCAATGGGAAGAAAAGATGTAATAGCCATTCCTTGTAACCTTACGAAGATATCTTGGCACTATCTTTGAAGGAAATCAAGACAACAGATATTTTGTTTTCTTTTAGAACCTTCTATCCAACTTCACTTCATCGATCTCTGGGTCGAGATCTTTTGTAAGGGGGGGAGGCTTGTCACATCCCCAAATTTAATAAAGAGGTTAATTATGCATCTCATTGACATGCATCATGTTTTGGAACTTTGAATTGCTTATTGTACTTGGAAAATCTCTAAAAACACAATTGAAGCATACACTTTAAATTGAACTCCAATCATAAAACAGAAATAAATGCTACTAAAGTATCTCTGGAAATAATTTATTCAAATACTATATTAATTATCACGAATTAATATAATTGTTCCCAAATTTTTGGGACTGGTTTGAACCTTAAGAAAATTCAAACACTATTAAAATACCTAGTCTAAGTTTGAATTTATATATCACAAAATATATCATTAACAATAGGGTTCAATAATTGTTATGGACACTAGGTTACCCCAGGAACCCCCACAAATTATTTCATGATTTTAGGAAATTTATTTCTATCTTTAAGCCCTTGGTCAAAGTGGAGAAAACATTTAAATTCTCGATCAACTCGCATCGACCGGACCAAGCATCGTTCCTCGCTCGAGACGGACTCGAATCGACTTCACTCAACCGCCTAACGGCCTCCTCGCTCGCAACCGTCGGATCGAGATCGGACGGTCCTCATCGGTCCCTTAACGCAGCCTCGCGCCCGGAGCTGTGCCGCTGATCGGTAGGGCCCACCGGTCAGGGGCGTCCTCAACCTCGGGCAGGCGCGAGCAGAGCTCAAGCGCCACGCGCCAAAGGAGCTCTGCACTGCCCCGTCAACGGCGTTGCCGCACCGCCTCTCCCAACCAGTCCCCGAGCCTTCCCAACTAACGCCGCCTGCTCGCCCCTCGGTTCACGGCAAGTCGCCCCGAACGCCTTTTTTTTTCCCATCATTCCTCTCGGTTCGAGGAAAGAGGAGCTCTCCTTCGCTCATCTCTCGGTAAGCTTCGACCGGTGATCCTCTCATCTCTACGTTCCTTGCCGTTTCCATTTCGCTGAGCTCATCCCTTGTTGTTGCTTGTAGATCTCGGGCACCATCGTGCTCTCACCGGCTCGAGCACGCTCCGAAGGCCACCTCGATGTCATCCTCATCTCCGTGAGCCCTCTTTTCTCTTACGCGTCACTATGTGCCTTAGGACATAATCAAGATTTCTCAACTTATTTGTCTGATAATGCACGGGAGCTTTGGGATTTCTGGTTTTCAAATCCGCACTGTGAGAGCTCGTCTTCTTCCCCGACGACGCACGGTGAGTCCCCTTCGATCCCACCCTCCGACCATCTCGTGGATGCCCCGATTCTGCTCCCACCTCTCATTTCCTTTCTTTCTCCTAGAGCGCCCCGCCACGGTGACCTCCACCTGCCGTCCGGCTAGCTCACGCCGCTGCACCACCCGGTCACTCCTCGCCTTCTAGAGCACGGTGAGCATCGCAAAATCCCCTTGAGCATTTTGCACCTCTTATTTGTAAGATTTTTGCCTTACCTCGGGTTGTCGCCGTGCATGGTGCGCCGCCGCCGCATCTGGACCCCGTCGATGCTGAAGAAGACGACCGTTAGTCCCCGCGCCGAGCCAGAGGTGTCGCAGCACCTCAGGAACTCAGATCCAGGCGCCCCCTTGTGTTGAATCGATCCCGCGTGCCCACGACGACCACACCAGCTGCCTCCTCCGCTCAACTCCGCCGCCAGACGCTATCGTGCCCCTCTCGCGGCGACGCACACCACCGGAAGGTAGCTCTCTCTATTCTCCTTCCATTTTGCCTTGGTCCATGAGCCCTCCGGCCTTCCCTCCCCGCCGGCGAGCACAGTGAGTTTTGTCGGATTAATTAGCGCTAATAATTGTAGTTAATTAGTCCCGAGTCTATGACCGGTGGGCCCTATTGTAGTTTAAGTGGATGCGTAGTTTATAAACTACGTTTTGCAAAAAAAACGTATTCCTTGAATATTTAAGACGATCTTATGTTTAGAAGTTTAGAAAACGATTCTCGTGGAATACGCCTTGATGTAATGCGCCGAGCCGAAGTCAGTCGACCGGTCAAAAGTGTTGCCCCGGTCCCACTCGTCGTGGTTGTGGCTAGGCTAGCGCCGGTGAGAAAAGTTAAGCGACGTATAAAATCCAAATCCATTTATTTGTAAGTGAAAAATATGTATAACTTTGAAAATACATAACTAATTCATTTTAACTCCAAACTAAGTGAAACCACTACGATAATTTTTATTTTTAATGAACTTTATATTAAAATTGGTTTCCAACATGTCTCTGTAGAGTAGAGCATTATTTTGGAAAATGAGCTATTAACACTATTATTGTTACAAAAGAAAACACCGATAACTTTGAAAATTCATAACTAAATCATGAAAACTCCAATTGAGGCAAACTCAACTGTTTTGAACTTGTAATAATATTGCCTATTATCCATGTAATCCATGTACTGCCATTGCTCTACAAAATTTCACTTCATAATTAAATTATATAAATGAAGGCACATTGAAATCTGAAATTCAAACTACTATAACTTTCATATACTAAATCAAAATGAAATAATTCTTTCACCAAAATCATTTAAAATCATGACTTAGCTACTGTAGAAAATCATGCATTTTGAGCATCTTGATTTTGGATTTATTTCGATGTTTATTCTGTGATTGTATTTATATAGATTCCGAGCCTATTGACGTTGACTCTACGCTACGAGAGTGAACAACTACTTTATCAGCAAGGCAAGCATCCTTTGAACTTTCTTTTGCATCATATTTGATCCCAATTTTGTTAGGGTAGATGCAATAATAATTGCTTGCATGATAGTTCTATAATGACGCTATTTTTGTGATGAGTAGTTAGACACATCCTATTATCTTGTCATTGTGGCTATCCATGAATTACCCCCAGCATCTTGAAAAAATTATGATACGATGTGTGAAATATCGTTGTTCGAGTTGCTTAGCCATGCAAGTCTAGAACCGTAGCTCGATTGTCCGAATAGCGACAATTATGGGATAAACACAACTCTCATTATATACTTTTGTTTCAGATCTTGAATCTGTTTTCTAAGTTAAATTTTGTCTTTCTAAATGAACTTTTGGTCCGGACAAGTGATGGCTAGTGATGGTGCCTTTGTGCACGAATTGGGTATGTGGTTGGGCTTGTCCGACAATTAAGGACCGAACTTTGGGTACCGCTGTTCAAGCCTTTCGTGCTATCACACGCGGGTTGGGAGCCGTATGGTTAAGTAGGGGAAGGTTTTGTTGTGTTGAGTCCTCACGATGTTGAAATTGTAAGGGCATGGGACCGTGAAATCCCGTGTTCCTTTTGGCCGATAGGATGGGGCGTTAACGCCTTGTGTTTCCTAGGATATAGGATGGAGGCGTTAACGCCTTGTGTTTCCTAGAGCCATGGGTTGAGGGACTTTGCTTAATGGGATCTTTTGCCAAAATGACCATATCTTGATTTACCCGCCGCATACCATAGGAAGTATGCTATATTCGAGGCATCCGGAGGCTTACGGGCTAATCAAGTCGTGTGGGTAAAGTAGTACACCTGCAGAGGTATAATCTATTCGAATAGTCGTGTCCACTGTTATGGACGACCGCATGAAATTTGTGGTCGCTTATTGTTAGACTTTGAATTGAAATTGTGGTTATAACTTGGAATCGCATGAATGGGATGTTCATGCTTGTTGTTGTATCAAAGTGGACCGCCACTTTGTTTTTAGTATGATTCTTTTGTTATTGAATTTATAACTTATTCACATGCTTTACTTCTACTTCAAATCTGATTTTGAAATGGCACTTGAAAACTAGTATGTGTAGGTTGTTCAAGATTACAGCGCGTTTTGCAAAATTAAGCCAATATGAGCCTCCCTTTGAATGACCTTATGCATAACTATTTTTATTTGTGTAAGACTTATGAGTACTTTTTGTACTCAGCAAGATGTTTGCTGGCTTTTACAGGTGAGGAAGATAATGAGACCGACGAGCTCATCGGTGTCGATTTAGGCGACACCGATGAGTAGTGTGCTATCTTTAGCTCCCAGTTGGTTGCCGATGGGTTGTGTGGCATACCACTGCTGGCCTTTTGGTTTATTTCCTTATTTCCGCTGCTACCTAACACTTTCCTTTAAATTTGGCCGGTCGACCACTTGTATTAGTTGTAAACTTGGAACTATGTTGTTTGTCTTTTGAACTATTTATGTATAGATGTTGTATGGATGTAATCAACGTTGAAGGAGAGTATGGTTATATTGGTCGCTGATCTTGGGAGCCAATATAAATCATACTCGCTGTTCATGGCTTCCTATTTAACTCCCTAAGTGTAGCGCTTGACTTGTTGGAGAACCGACAATCATGTAGTGCTCGCAGAGGAGCGACGCGCATGATCGTCGGCGCTCCAGTTGGAGTTCGGCCTCTCATTTAGATGGAGTTAAGTTGGAATCCATCCTCTGGAGATCTAGAGTTATGTCTCTAAAACCTTGATTAATTTCGGTTTTACGGAGATAACTCCGGGGTCCCCACAGTGCTGTAGAAGTGATAGTATTTAATGCGACACAATCGGCATTAAATGCACGAAGATTTTGATGGCACCCGTGATACTGTCAGAGGAAGGAGAAGGTGAGCAGGATTGACAGATGTGACCAATCAAATCTCAGGTGGGAGGTCCTAAGGAGATCCCGCAGAGGTCAAGGGAGGTCCTGACCCACCAAGGTGGTCTTTGCAAAAAGACCGAAGGTCATGACCACAAAGGGTGGTCGTGACCCAAAGGGGTGGTCTTTGCAAAAAGGCCAGAGGTCGTGACCACAAAGGGTGGTCTTAGCCAAAGAGGGTGGTCTTTGTAAAAAGACCAGAGGTTGTAACCACAAGGGGTGGTCTTGACCAAAGAGGGTGATCTTTGCAAAAAGACCATAGGTCACGAGGAGGAGGAGGAGGTCCAAAGGACAAAGGAAAAGGTGCGGCAAAACAGAGCCATACGATTTTGATCGGGTGGTCCAAGGAGATAGGAACGTTCGGACTGCACGAACACTCACTTACATCGGGTCACCCAAACTCAATCGGACGCACCACAATGCTAGGGAACGTTCGGACCATCCGAACGCCTCCTCTATGTTGGGCCATCCAAGCAAGATCAGACGGTCCTCAAAAGGGGAAGGCGCGCATAGGATCAGACCACGCGAAAGGATAGAGGGGGTCTAGACTCAAGGGGAGGTCCAAACAAGGAGGAGTTTTAATGGGTGAGATCCAAAGGGGAAATGATCTAACGGAGGAGATCCAAGGAAGGAGGTCCTAACAGTCAGGATAGAACCAAAGGAGGTCCTGATGGTCAAGATAAGATCAAAGGAGGTCTCAATGGTTAAGATGAGATCAAAGGAGGTATCAACGGTTAAGATGAGATCAAAGGATATTTGAAACATAAACCCGAGCTTAGAACAACTCGAGGGTGGTTGTGACCCCAAAAGGGAGGTTAGAACCGAGGAGAGGTCTGGACAAGAAGAGGTCCAAACACAAGGGAGGTCTAGATCTGGGGAGATCTAAACAAAAGGGAGACATGAGGAGGTCTAAACCTGAGGAGGTCTAGACCACAGAGGAAGGTTGGCCGAAGGAAAAACGAGACAAGCACAGAAGGGGAGAGAACACTAGAGCTCCAACACTCCCACAAACCCGACAAACCAATAGGGAATTTAGTTGAAGTTCGAGTTAATCAATTGGAAACCATTCCAAAATCTCAAATTAAGCTTTTAGACTTCAATAAAACCAAATGGTTTGCTTTATTTTGAAATTTTCAAAAAGGCTCCAAAAACCAGGGTGTTACAATGTGACTTGTTGGTGAAGCTCTTTATTTGTTGTATGATATCATTCTAAAAGGATCCCTGATCGGATGTCATAGGTCAGGACACTAGTGACTTATAAACCAACATATGTATTGATTGATGATCATGTTTCACCGGTCATAGACATGGGGATATCGAATCAATAGTGTGAGCACATGTTAGAGAACATGATGTTGGATTCACCCACTTTGAGACACTATTGAGATTGTTTTGTTTCCATACGTCATCAGTTGTCAAGCAATGATGATGTATAATCCATAGACCTGAGATCAGCATAGTTTTCTACATGTGTAATACTACACTTAGGGGTTACCAAACGCTACTCCGTAATTGGATAGTCACGGACGAGGTGGTGGAGAAGGTGTGGAGGGAGTGGGCGAGGGGGCCAAGAGCTCACCGCGGTGCGCATCGTCGAGCCACTCCGGCGCTGCATGGACCGGGCAAGGGAGATTATTGAGGTGAGAATTATGTCCCTACTACTATGATTGCCAGTTTGAGCTTGTCGTTGCGGTGAAGAAAAGTCACAGCCTTGGTCGGTATCGGGGTGGTTTATTAGTTGCTTTTGTATAGAACTTTAGAGTTAATTTTAGAGCAACGTGGCTAGGAAGTTGCGAATTTGATGTAAGTGCCCATTTTTCGGCAAATAGAAGTGGTGATTTTGTGCAAGTTGTGCTACATCCATCAGTGCAGAGGCGCTGCTTGATGCAAGAGGATAATCAATGTGGCTCTGCCATAGAGAAGTGTGAACTGCCAAATAAAAATTTGGTATGGGTGTGTGTAATGGGAAATTGCTGCGAAGAAATATGTAACTTCGATGTAAATGGTGCTAACTGGCAATAGTGGATTGGAATTATAGTGGAGTAGATAGTCAGTTATGTGCCAATTATAGTGAAATGTTGACAACATTATGCTAATCTTTGCAAGAGGTGATTATACGACAAAAGTATCCTGTGTTCTGGCTACCTTCTTTCTTAAAAAGGGAAAAGAGCACTCTTTTCTTTGTATTAATTAGTTGGTCGTGGTTGTGGTTTCTTATTTTGAGAGAGGGAGGGAGGGTTCAGGATGTTCGGTACATTCAACTTTTTATGGGTTGGAATTGTCAAGTAGGCTTAGTTGGGGGAATCTTTTGTGTCCTAGTGAAATTGTGGTTAATAGGAGAGCCTATTTTAATGCAAAACGTAGTTACCTTGAACTGTTTAAGTTCTTCGATGACTCCTGTTACTAAGCTTCCATCCAAACCTCTGATTTTGTTTGTTGGACTTCCCTTTTCATCAGATAAAAAACAGGAGGCTTAGTTGTTTGGAAAAAAGGGGACATACATTTTGTGTACAGAGGAAGCAATGATGTAGAAAACACAAAGCGTCATAGCAATTTTGTAACTGATATTCAGAAAGTTTCTCCAGTAAAATCTAACTTTCCTACAGCCCAAGGGAGATATGTGAGCAAATCTGAATCTTCAACCAATGATAATTGTGAAGCCGATGGTGCTTTTCAAGGAAATGATCAAAGCTGTAGGATCGTTAATGACAATCAGAGAAGGGGTGAATGATTGTAATTCGCAGCGGTAGCTTTTTCCTTTAACCTACTGTCTCTTAATTGTCCAACCTGCCAACAACACGAAAACAAAAAGACAGCAAAAAGAAAAAGGTATTTTTCTAGGTACTGTGCACTGTAGCAACTGCATGACTACTGTAGCGAACAATATGTTGCACTGTTCATGCGGTACGAGTGACTGTACCAATTAAAAAAACCTGAGCCGTCCCTTTCGATCTCTTCTCTCTCCTAGAAAAATCGTCAATGCAGCTTTGATTTACTTTTGCAAGGAGTCACAACGTGCTCCCTCCAAACAACAACAACAGCCGTACGCACGTAGTGATCACCAAGATCAACTCTAAAAGAAGAAAAGCAGCCACAATGTACCTCACGTACGACATGCAAAAGCCTCATCAAAGTTTACATGAGATCATGCACTCGGAACAATGCTTGGCATGGCATACATCACTTCAATCAACTCGAAATCCCTCTTGATGACATCAATTGCCCAAAATCTACTTGGTCTCTCGCACCAAAAAGACACCGCACGTCTGCAGCCGCCGCCACACCAGAAAGCCCTAATGCGCAATAGCCTGAAAACACCTGCAAGCCGCCGGCCCTAATCTCCTATCACATCTGTGCAGCCCCACGTCCGTATATATATATATACATGCATATATATATAGCAGTCCTAAGACCCCACACCTAAAATCTTCTAGCATTGGCACCTAATCATCCACGTATGGCCCAATAAAAGCCTTAGGACCCAATACGTGGGCTTTTACACCAGATTACAAAACTAATTTTGGATACCCAAAATCATCATATGTTGTAGCCTCCGGACCGCACTCCCATAGCTCCAACACGCATCATCCATCTTCGATCTCCATGCGCTCCAACTCGAGCCCGATCGTCTCCTCCAGCATCCTCGACCCTCTGGACAATGACTTCGCACCAAGCCACTTCTCGGTCACGCCAGACCACGATCGTCTCTGAGTTACCCTGCACATACAAAGACCAAAACACCATCTTTTCCCGGCACAAGTTGTTCCCAACTTGACCGACATTAGTTCACACACGCGCCACACGCCTTAAATAACATCAGTTAGCAACATTGTCCATTATTCATCAACTAAATTATTCTAGACCTAGCCACATGGTCTAACAATCTCCCCCTTGATGAATACATTGACAATACTTCAAGATTGCATGATGAGAATATAAAAATATAAAAGCTTCAAAACAGGTCATGAAAAGAATCAAGCCAAAAAAGCCAAAAGCCGTAAAAGCTCCCTCAACACAAGGAACCAAATTTCTCCAATTTTTCTCCCCATTTGGCAATGTAATCATCAATAAGCATCAAACAAAGAATAATTCTAAGAAAGAGAAATGAGAGTAAAAATCAAGAAGCTTTATAGATTATCCAAGTCAGTTTGCATTGATTTAAGAGTAACCAAGTCATCTTTTAGTAAAGCTATTAGGATCATATAAAGTCATATACCATATAGCGATATCAAAACAAGTCTTTCAAATGATTAGGCAATTTAAATTAATGACATGCATCTCAACAATGACCAAATCGCTTATAGAGAGCACAATGCGATATCATAATGAAAAGTTAAAGCCTAAAAGTGAAGTAAACTTTAAATCTAGACGAGCTAGCAGTCTCATGTAGCAACCTATTGCTCCACACTCAATTCTTAAGCATGTGGCATGCTTGTAGCATACTTCTTTTCACTGTTGGCATGCTTAAAGCATACTTCTTTTCATTTGAGCACTTTCTTTGTATTATATAGATACATATATATGTATGGCATGCTTGAAGCATACATTTTTTCATTTGAGCATGTTTTTTTATAGAGATACATATATATGCATGGCATGCTTGAAGCATACATCTTTGCAATTGACTCTTTCTTATTTTTTTATATATAACATGCCAAATTGAGTGAGCAAAAGAATTGCAATAAGAAACATACGAGCCTCACCAAGATTTAAAATAAGACTCACAATCAAGCTAATCCTTTTCGTTGAACATCTTAAAGTAATAACTATACTCAATCTAGTCAAAGTATTCGCCATGCCATACTTTAGTTCAAATATGGCAAATTAATTAAAACAGTCATGATCAAAGCTACACAACACATGAGTAAATATGATAACGAGAGCTCTACAACTCATTTGATTTCAATGGCTTGGACTTGATGAATTATTTGACAAGTATAATAAACAAAGCTTAATTGTTAACCACAAGCTCCCCTCACAATAAGCCCATAAGATGCAACACACCAACTCACTTCGCAAAAGAGCAAATCAAAATTCAAACTTAACAAGGTGTAGAGCAATATCACCTTTTCCACATGGTCTCTCGAGTGAAATCTCTTGGAAGTCATCAAAGAAGGTGAAGAACTATCGGTGTTCCAATCAAGCAATGACGTAAAGACTGGAACCAAATCAAACTCATGTTCTCCACCTCGTCGCAGTTGTTCTTACATCACATCACAGAAACATCGGTCTCACAAGATCTTGGGGTTAGTGAAATAAGATTTAGAATCCATACTAAGATATCGATGAGCAGTGCAGCAAAACTATAACCAAACATGTGTGCATGAGCTATCGAATGCCAAAAGAAGCTGTTTAATCGCCTTGAAATGCAAGTAATGCTTGAATAAACATTATTTGAATTATAACCCAAACCAAGACATGAAACAGATTTAAAATCATCATAAAAGTTCTTTAAAAACATAACTTTCGCATTAGTTCTAGGAACAACAAAAGAAGATGCACGTTTTGTATTAAGCATTCAATCTTTCCTTTGTCTCTTTCTTAACATGCCTAAAGCAAAATTCATGGAAGTGTCCATCTCTATCACAATAGGTGCAATGAAATTTAACATAATCGTAATTCTTTGAGATGATAAGCTAGCACCTACAACATTAGTAGAAGAGCTTTGCACAAAACCATGATTTAAACACAGTTTGTTTTGGTTTATATTTTACTTCAAATTTTTCAGGTTCAAGAAACTTAACAACTGTAGGAGGATTATTCTTGGCATGCTCAACAAAATTAAATCCTAGACCATGATTTTTAACACTTACTTTTGACTTCTCTATAATCATATTCAAATTTTTCTTGCCAAAAGAAAATCTTTCTAAAGTGTCCTTAAGATACTCAATTTCTATAGCTAGAGTAGGATAAGCGATTGCATGTGATGATTCATTTACAATCTTCTTAGAAGCACTAGATTGAGCCAACCTTTTTTAAAGAAAATCATTAAGTTGTCTAGTCAAAGCTTCTATTTCTATGGTGGGTTTAGAACAGTTAGAGCAAGAAGTTATCTCATGATAGAGCATCTGTTGAATTGTCTCCTGTGATGAATTAAGTCTAGCTTCTAGCAACCCACAATTAGAGCAAGTTTTAATTTGAGCATTCGAAGTACTTGACTCTAAACATGTAGGAGAACTAAGCTTGAGCTTTTCAATTTCACCATTTGCAAGTTTTAACTTTTCATCACAAGAATCATGTGTCAATCTTAGTTCATCAAGTTTAGCAGTTACATCCTCAACTTGAACCAAGGTTAATGCATTAATTGTTCTAGCAGTTTCCAGCCCAGAGTGTAAAACTTGACAAGACTCACAAGATTCATCATCAGGAATAGAAGCTCTAAGTCTATTAATTTCAGAATTTAAACTTTCAACAAGACTATTATTTTCTTTTAATTTCTTTTTAGTCTTTTTCAATTCAATAGCAAGTTTAATCAAATCATCTTCAATCTCATCATATGATGGTCTTACCTCATCGGGATCACTGTCATCGTCATCGTTGTTGTTGTTTATTGCCATGAAGCACATGCCTGTAAAGTCGTTGTTCTTCTTTTTCCCTTTAGAATCATCACCATTGTCGATGTCGTCGCAACTCTCATATTTCACATCACTCAAATCAAGATGCTCAATAGCGATATGATCTTTTCAAAGAAGCTTGCGTGAGTTGCCACCTTTGGTGTTGTTGTTCTTGGATGGCGACGATAGTAATTCTTGTCTTCCTTGATCACCTTCTCCTTGAGCTTAGGACACTCCGACTTAATGTGACTGCTCGCCACACTCATATGCACGTGATCAAACAAGCGACGCCACCTCGCTTCTTCATCCTCATATTGTTGAGTGCCTTGTATGCCCGTGAGGAGATCAACACCAAGTCCTCTTCAGGGAATTGTTCGAACTGTTCATCTGAAAAAGAAGATAAAGCAGACAAAGAAAAAGAACTCGACGAAGCAGCCTGCACGGGGTTAGTCATAAGTGCTAAAGATGAAGATTTATCAATCTTAGATAGCCAAGCTTCCATCTCATAGGTTTTCAATCTAGAGAAAAGATCATCTATGGTTAAAGTATCTAGATCGATAGTTTGATTGATAGTTGTGACAACCATCAACCACTCAGGGCCTAAAGATATCAAAATTTTAGTTGCATTATCTTCATCGAGAGGGATAACATTAACATAGCGCAAATTACTCAATATTTTCTCAAAACAAGCAAAAGATCATCAATAGACTCACCAGGACTTCATAGCAAAATCGAATACTCTTTTTGATAAAGATTTTCGCACTTTCTTTATTTTAGTAGTTCCTTCATGATAATCACAAAGAGTTTTCCATATTAAGTGGGTAGAATTAATATGAGCTACGATTAAATTCATTAGAAATCCCTTGAAACGAGAAGTTACGAGCTTGAGCTTTTAAATCAACATCTGCTTTTATTCAGATTAGTAATGAATGAGGAACCACATATGGTATCGAAACTTTATTCCAAACATCATTACCTTGCGCCTCAATGTAAGCACCGCATACGACACTTCCAAAGCGCAAAATCGCACATCTAGCATGGGGGCGATTCACATACCTCTGTGACGCCATAGCAACCTCGCTCTGATATCACTTGTAGGATCGTTAATGACAATCAGAGGGGGGACAAAAACAAAAAGACAGCAAAAAGAAAAAGATATTTTTCTAGGTATTGTGCACTGTAGCAACTGCACGACTACTGTAGCGAACAGTATGTTGCACTATTCATGTGGTACGAGTGACTGTAGCAATTAAAAAAACCTGAGTCGTCCCTTTCGATCTCTTCTCTCTCCTAGAAAAATCATCAATGCAGCTTTGATTTGCTTTTGCAAGGAGTCACAACGTGCTATGCTGCTTCTCTCTCTCTCTATGTGGACGTGCACTCCCTCCAAACAACAACAACAGCCACACGCACATAGTGATCACCAAGATCAACTCTAAAAGAAGAAAAGCAGCCATAATGTACCTCACGTACGGCATGCAAAAGCCTCATCAAAGTTTACACGAGATCATGCACTCGGAACAATGCTTGGCATGGCATATATCACTTCAATCAACTCAAATCCTCTTGATGACATCAATTTCCCAAAATCTGCCGGTCTCTCGTGACAAAAACACCGCATGTCTCAACCGCCACACCGTAAAACCCTAATGCGCCTAATCCTATGCTTGTCCATGACTCCACATACCTCTCCTTGGTCCTTTCCCATGTTCCTAAGCACAATTAAATCACTTGCATTAGGTAGCGATCTATTCTCGATAATATATAAACCTATGAACGAATTCACCTCGTGATTAAGTTGCGAGCACGAGCTCGAGTAATTGGTCCTTGTAACATTTGTTGTGGATCAGCTGTGTGTGTAGGCGCGGTTGTATCAAGTTAGGGATGTCCTCATCATCACCCCTTCTTGCATTTGAGTCGTCCTCGACTCAAGCTCATCCTCTGCTCCCAAGTATGGATTCAAATCTGCAATGTTAAATGTGGGACTAACCCCAAAATCTGCGGGAAGGTCAAGTTTGTATGTATTATCATTAATCTTTTCTAACACTTTGAAAGGACCATCACTCGAGGCATCAGTTTTGACTTTCTCAATTCAGAAACTTATCTTTTCTCAAGTGCAACCAAACAAGATTTCCTGGTTCAAAAGTTAAATGTTTTCGCCCCTGACTACCAGCAAGTTTATATTTAGCATTCATGCCCTATATTCTCCTTAGTTGTCTCATACATTTTTAAAATCAATTCAGCACGTTGTTTAGCAGCATTAAATCAATAGGAGCACGAGGAACAAAACCATAAACAACCTCAAAAGGGCACATCTTTGTAGTAGAATGCAATGAACGATTATAAGCAAACTCAATATGAGGCAAGCATTCTTCCCACATTTTTAAATTCTTTTCAACACAGCCCTAAGCATTGTAGATAAAGTTCTATTCACAACTTCATTGTCCATCGCTTGGGGATGACAAGTAGCAGAAAATAATAGCTTAGTCCCCAATTTAGCCCATAAAGTTCTCCAAAAATGGCTAAGAAATTTAGCATCACGATCTGAAACTATAGTGCTAGGCACACCATGCAAGCGAACAACTTCAGGAAAGAATAAATCAGCAATATGGGTAGCATCATTGCTCTTATGACATGGTATAAAGTGAGCTATCTTATAAATTCTATCAACAACCACAAATATACTATCGCTCCCCTTCTTTGTTCTAGGCAATCCTAACACAAAGTCCATCGAAATATCTTCTCACGGAACGCTGGGAACTGGTAGAGGCATGTATAAACCATGAGGATTAAGTCGTGACTTAGCTCTTTGACATGTAGTGCAGTGAGCAACGCAGCGCTCGACGTCCCGTCTCATCTTTGGCCAAAAGAAATGATCAGGAAGTATATCCTCCGTTTTCTTCACGCCAAAGTGTCCCATTAGCCCGCCTCCATGCGCTTCCTGTAACAACAACAAACGAACGGAGCTAGCTGGAATGCATAGCTTGTTAGCTCTAAACACAAACCCGCCATTAATGATAAATTTGTTCCACATTTTTCCTTCTTTATAATTCAACAATATATCTGTAAAATCAGCATCATGCACATATTGCTCTTTAATAGTCTCCAATCCAAAAATTTTGAAGTCAAGTTGTGAAAGCATGGTATATCTTCTAGACAAAGCATCAGCAATAACATTCTCCTTTCCCTTCTTGTGTTTTATGACATAAGGAAAAAACTCAATAAATTCAACCCACTTTGCATATCTACAGTTCAATTTACTTTGACTTCGAATATGCTTTAAAGATTCGTGATCATAATGTATAACAAATTCTTTGGGCCATAAATAATGTTGCCAAGTTTCCAAAGTTCGAAATAGTGCATATAATTCCTTATCATAAGTAGAATAGTTCAAATTAGGCCTACTCAATTTCTCACTGAAGTATGCTATAGGTTTACCTTCTTGTAGCAATACGCCACCTAAACTAATTCCGCTGGCATCACATTCTAGTTCAAAAGTCTTATTAAAGTCAGGGAGTTGGAGTAGTGGTGCATGTGTTAACTTATCTTTCAATGTGGTGAAGGCGTTCTCTTGTGCGGTGCTCCAAACAAATAGCACACCCTTCTTGGTGAGCTCATTCAATGGTGCAGCGATGGTGCTGAAATCCTTCACGAAGCGGCAGTAGAATCCAGCAAGTCCTAAAAAGCTTCGTACCTGTGTGACCATGTTAGGAGTCGGCCAACTCTGTATTGCTTCAATCTTGGCTTGATCAACTTCAATTCCCTATGGAGTAAGAACATAGCCATGAAACGCGACTCGATCGGTGCAAAATGTGCACTTCTCAAGGTTACTAAATAAACGTGCATCACCTAAAGCATTAAAAACAACACGTAAATGGTCAAGATGTTCCTCTAAGGATTTGCTGTATATCAATATGTCATCAGAATAAACCACCACAAATCTACCAATGAAAGCACGCAAAACCTCATTCATTAGTCTCATGAAGGTGCTAGGTGCATTAGTTAATCCAAAAGGCATTACTAACCACTCATATAACCCAAACTTAGTTTTAAATGCTGTTTTCCATTCATCGCCTAATTTCATGCGAATTTGGTGATATCCACTAGGCAAATCAACCTTCGAGAAAACAACAGAGCCACTCAATTCATCAAGCATATCATCTAACATAGGAATAGGATGACGATACCTAATGGTGATAATATTGATTGCTCTACAATCTACACGCATGCGCCATGATCCATCTTTCTTAGGCACTAAAATAACCGGAACAACACAAGGACTAAGAGATTCACACACATACCCTTTAGCAAGAAATTCTTGAACTTGGCACTAAATTTCTTTAGTTTCTTCTGGATTGGTCCTATATGGTGCACGGTTGGGCAGTGATGCACTAGGAATTAAATCAATTTGATGCTCAATCCCTCGAAGCGGTGGCAACCCCGGTGGTATGTCATTCGGAAAGACATCATTGTACTCCTGCAAAATGTTAGAGACAGCAGGAGGCAAAGAAGAAGGTGTATCCTCAAATGAAAACAAAGCTTCTTTGCAAACTAATGCATAGCAAACAGAATTACTAGCATCCAGTTCAGTCATATCATATTTGGTAGCAACAAAACTAGCACCTTTCAATTTAATTTCTCTATTCTTCACATGAGTTGATTTAGGTTCTTTCTTTTTATGTTGCTCAAGTTCTTTTGCTACAATCTGATTTTCTCTCTTAGCATTCTCCTGATTCTTCTCTCTACTAGCTTTAGCAAGTTCATCTTTAACAATTTGTTCAGGAGTCATAGGATGCATCACAATTTTCTTTCCCTTGAACATGAGAGAGTATTGATTATTTCTATCATGATGCACACAATCAGTATCGTATTGCCAAGGTCATCCTAATAACAATGAACAAGCTTGTATAGGAACAACGTCGCAATCAACTCATGGTATGAACCCATAGAAAAGTTTACTCTCACCATTCGTATTACCTTCAACTTACCACTGTTGTTGAACCATTGAATATGGTATGGGTGGAGATGAGGGTGGTCCGCAAAGCAAGCTTCTCCATCATATCCATACTCGCCAAATTGTTGCAACTCCCACCATCAATAATTATGCGAATCGAGCGTTCCTTGACGGCACCCTTGATTTGAAACAAATTATGACGCTGATTTTGCTCGGCACGAGAAACTTGAGCACTTAGTACGCGTTGCACTATAATGCTCAAATACTTGCCGGCATCTTCGGCACCAACATGTTTCTCTTCATGATCAGATTCATCATCAAGTCCTGTAGAGAGCGATTGCAAGCATAACATATGTTTCATCATCAAAATCACTAGCGAGGAATACCCACCATCATCGCGTATGATCGATGCCGCTTGTTTGGACAATCCGCATCATGTGTCCATAGCCTTTGCACCGATGACATTGAATATCCTTAGTTCGTCCCGCCGAAGCAAATCAAGAGGAGGTTTTTGCGGGCGCTTGTGGTGTTGATTTGGTTGCTTGAACTTCGTGGTCTTTGGAGTTGAAGTAGTGAGCGCGGCTTGTTGTTGAAGTGTGGCGGTGGGGTGCATGGCGGGCGGGCGATGAGGTGCGTGGTGTCCATGAGTTTGTGCGACTGCGAAGTGTTAGATCATGTCCTCGTCAAGCGCCCTGCACTTCACGTTCAGCTTTGAAAGCAAGATGAAACAATCTAGTAATGAAGTTGTAATCTTTATAATCAAGGATGTCTTGAATTTCTCGATTCAACCCTCCCAAAAACCTAGCCATTGATGCCTCCTCATTCTCATCTAAACCACAATGCAACATACTAATTTGCAATTCTTGATAGTAGTCTTCCACGGACTTTGTACCTTGTCGTAAGCGTTTCAATTTATTTAACAAATCACGAGCATAATATGAGGAACAAATCGATGCCGCATAAGCAATTTTAAAGCCTCCCAAGTGTTAGGTATGTTATTGGATGTTGACGGCAATGTTCTTTCCACCAAATAGAAGCAAAATCTGTAAATTCACTAGTAGCAGCCCTAACTCGTCTAATTTCAGGAACTTCATGGCAAGCAAATTTTTGATCGATAGCTAGTTCCCAATTAAGATAACCATCAGGATCTTATTTACCATTAAAAGAGGGCAGAGTGAATTTAACCTTAGCAAAAGAATCATCGTGGTCATGTACCTCACGTCATGGGGGGTCTCGTCCCATACCATGTCGATTAAAACGCAACTATCGATGAGCTCGATCGTTGTTATTGTTACCCATGTCATTGGCCTCGGTATCAGTCACATAGTCGAATTCATCTTGTGCCTCTACCACCGAGACAGCAGGGGGAACAGCAGTGGATGCATGGGCCAGCTCGTTAAGGCGCGCCATAATACCTGCCAAAGAAGTGTTAGTGACGCCTTGCGCTCTGTCTATCGCGGCGAGCGTGGCGTTTGTCTCAATTTGGGCGTCCTCAAGTTGAGCAAGTTGCTCATTCGTGAGCTGTAACACCCTGGCTATTCGGAAGCCAAAATACTACCTAAAGACCTAACATGATATCATACAATGGAATAACTGCGTCAATAACTGCCTCAACACCCACAACTATGGTATTCGGGGTAGATACTACTCTATTCTTTTACCACGAACGGTGGTGTAGCCTGGCAAAGCCCAGGGCCACGACATCAACCTCTCAACATCACCCATATCCAATAATCAACTATGAATATAGAATATCATCTCATAACAATCACAGAATAATTTCATAGGTATAGAAGATCATATCATATCATTGAGTAACAAGGCAACATAATGGCAACGGAAACGCATTGCTTGAACCATCCCCTCCTACTGTGCATCAGTGTGTCAAGTTTTAGGTTAATTAACCATTAACAAATTTTAGCAAGTTCAGCAACCTAAGTTGCTAACTTATTCACCACGGACCTAAAGCCCACTCTGATACCAACTGTAACACCCTGGCTATTTGGAAGCCAAAATGCTACCTAAAGACCTAACATGATATCATACAATGGAATAACTGCGTCAATAATTCATCAACTAAGCTAAACAGACTAACATCAGTTGGAACATAAACAGGAATGTAATACTGGATCCACTAAGAAATTGTATCAACGAATGATCAATGAACATAAACAACTATTTAAACAAACTCGACGAAAGCAAGTTACCATCCATGTCTAAGTTTACCTATTACAATCCAACAATTACGAATTAAAGACAATAACAATTCTTTTATTGAATCTAGTATAAGGTGAAATATTTGGCAGTGCGTGTCTACTCCCTCCCAAGAGAAACTTCATCAACGATCACCTAAAAACAAATACACAAAGCAAGAGTGAGTCCAGGACTCAGCAAGTACATGAATTAGATTAACATACAACCAATATGGATAAGAAAACCTCTTCACAATTTCTTAACATACCACGAACAGTTATTTAGGAATGCATGAAATGAATGAATATAATCAAAGGATGGATGCACACATACTTATACTCTAAGTATAGCTAGTGACACACCCGTTGGTGTTCACTTAAGCCCGTATTTATCGAAATACGGGGATCCAAAATACCGTATGAAGAACGTTTCATACGGGTGTCCAAACTGCCCACATTGGAATGGTGGGGCTCACATGCCCATACCGAATTGATGGGACTTTAGACTCCACTCTGTGGAGCTCCACTCCGTGGACGGAACATGAACATGGATGCAACTTTAGACTCCACTCCGTGGACGGAACTTGAACATGGATGCATGAATGTATTTATGAACAACGACTAGCATCATCTTTGAACATATGAATTTCACATACGGAGGAAACATAATCATCGGAACTTCTCACGTATCAAATGAAAATACAGTACGAACATCAAGCATCCAACATACATAATTCATACAAACGTCAATGTACTTGCGTTCTACTGTGCGACGCGATAGTAGGCAAAGGTGGTACTCCTAAACCCGAAGCTTCACCGCCTAAACAAATAAACAAATGAAATAAGAACACATTGCACACGACACTTCTCGACACCGTTCTACAACGCTTCTCCGGTGACTCAAGATTCAATTAGAAACTCTAATCTAAAAATCGACTACTCGAGCACAACCCAAATCGGATAGCAAAGACGGTAAAAACATCATATCTATTGATCGAACTCGGAATGAGGTGAGACCAATTTCTATGGATTCTTAACTGACATATCTACAATACTCTAGTTGACGAGATCTCCCGATTCTGTAACACCCCAACTCAGAACGAGCCTGGAATGCTACCAAAGCTAAATACAACTAGAACGAAATTACAAATTTTCGAAAGAGTCTCCTTTGTATATTCAATAAAACCAAGTTTCTAACAAGTAAACATAACATTTAACAATATTTCCAGATTCCAATTCAATCATGCATAAATGATAATCATATGAGAATAAATAAGCAACACCAATGACACAATCCATAAATCATCCTACATCCATCATCATAAAAACATCTATAGGTGATTATAACATAGTTATTTATTCTTTGTGTGGAACTAAGATAACAATTGCATAAAAGTCGTGAGGTAGTGCGTGCTCTCAAAGTCTACTCCTCCCATGCATGACGTTTTTGCAGGTACCTAAATCAAAACAAAGCAAGGGTGAGCCATAAGACTCAAGTAAGTATCAACAAGGTTACATGATCATAAAGACATAACAAATAAACAACTTTAATCAACATCATTCATGGCATTTCAATATTAAGAAAAATAATGATAATGCCATGCACTCTTGTTCTTTATCTCTTACGCATTTTACCAAAGAATGCGGGTATTCATCCGTCAATGGATACCCATGCTCGTGCCCTCCGGCACGGGGACCAAGAGCATATACATCAACTTGTATAGGACCTTTGCCCGCCATCAAAATGACGGGACCTCTGACATATTGCCCACATTTCATGAATGTGAGGAGCTCAAGCTGTCATTGTCGACAGGACCTCAACCGATTCACTTGGACACCTTATGACCAAGTTTCAATATGCTCAAGATATGCATGAATATAATATCTATACCTTCTCATTCATCAGGATTCACATATACATTAATGATGTAAACAGTAGCATTATGATATAACTGCAATCATAATATGCCAACATCAACACCACTAGGGTCATCTCAACATCACTTCCATATGGCAACAATGAACATTACACCCCTCAATCATAGCATGCAACAAGAAATCTACTTAACCCGAATACTTGCCTCAACTGTGCGAGAACGGCGGACGCGAAGTGGGTGCTGCCCTTGGGATCTCGCTGCCACCTGGACAAGAAGATAACCCCAAACTAAGACTAGCATACTGGACCAAAATCATACATAACATTACAATCGAAAAACTTCTTATCATTTCTAACCTTTCTAATTTCTAGCGATCGGTCACTACAGACAGCAGACTTCAAAAATTCATAACTTTCTGCTCAGGAGTCCAAATAGGATGATCTTGGACATTCTGGAAAGGTAATTAAAATGTCTAAATAAACTTAGTTGGGGAGACCCTCTGATTCGGCCATCTACCAGTCCTACCAATCTATTTAATCAGAGCAAACATTTCACGTCGGGTTTCTGGACAGCGACAAAGAAACTATCATAACTTTCTCTACGTTCGTCCGAATTTAGTGATCTTTAGTTTTCCTGAAAGCTAAGAGGATTAGCCTAGTTTTTCGTTATGGTGAGACCCTCTGGAAACCCCTCTAAATATGCGCTTCTATCAGGTTAACCAACACTAGCAATTCTGCTTCTCTCCAGAAACACAGAAATACTAAGAAATTCATAACTTTGGCTATCGAAGTCCGAATGACTTGATTCTTGTCGGCAATGAAAGGTAACTACAATATATACAACTTTCTAGGAGACACCCAGACCCAATTCTGCCTCTAACCTAATCAAAATCAACAATCTTCTCTGCTGCAGAAAACCGACGAACTGACAACCGAAAGTGTACAACTAGAAAACGACCCCAAAACAAAGAATCACAGGTTACCCTTGCCGAGACGACGAAGGCACGCTATGCGGATGATGATCACCACGAGTTCCCGGTTGCGGATCCTTCTTCCCTCTCCCTTTCTTCTCTTCCTTCTTCCCTTCTCTTCTTCCTTCTTGGCCGGCTGCAAATGGAGGATCTCTTCTTCTCTTGGCCGGCAGCAAAGGGGAACCTTGGAGGAGGGCTTGGGAGGGCGCAAGGAGGAAGACAACCAGGGAGGAGAGGCGTGGGAGGGGGAAGGGCAGCCACACAAAGGGGGGAGGGGTGGAGGCGTGGGGGAAGTGGGAGGAGGGCTGCGGTTAGGGTTTGGGGGGGAGTGGTGCCCCCCCTTTGGCCGGCCACCCCCCTAGGCTCCATGGGCCGAGGCCCAAGCCCATGATCCAAAAGATCAGCGATTAACCCCTCCTTTTTAATAGATGAACTGGGAAATTTCATGTTGGTCCATCCCGGACATCATCGAACTCTCTCCCGAATGATTTAATCTCCTCTGATTCATTTCTTATCTCACTTTTGGGATATTACAAATTCGGCCAAATTAATTTAGCAATCGGCAGATAAAGTTACAGAACAGATTCTGCCTAACCCAGAAACACAGCTACAAAGAACAGGTCATAACTTTGGTTCCGTAACTCCGATTAGAGTGTTCTTTACCAATATGACAAGGTTATGAAATTATCTACAATAACCTAGTTGGGAGAAAACTCTGATTCGTCCAATAACATAAACATATTTTAGGAGACAACTTGAAAGGTAGTTCTCGTCAGAATTCTGGACAGCAGAAACTAAAACGATCATAACTTTTGATCCGTATGTCGGAATTAGGTGTTCTTGGCGGCCACCGAAAGATAAAAACATTATCTAAATAACTCTAGGAGATCAAAACTTCTAATTCGGCCTCTAAGATGTCGAAACAGCCCCCGAAACACACTGGACAGAATCGAAACTACTGCACACAGACTTTGATCCAATCAAAACTAATCGGTTTCACTTCTACGACTAATCAAACAACAACAACCGGCAATCGTTACCCTTAGAGACACGCGTGCCCGCTGAATTCCCCCGCTAGATGCTCATCTCCTCTTCTTCTCCTCTCTCCCTCCACCTTTCTCCTTGGCCGACAACAATGGGAGAGCACCACCACGAGGGAGCAACGGAGTGCAAGGAGGAGGGCGATCAGAGCAGCAGATCAGAAGGGCGGCGGAACACTGTAGCAATACGTGCTACAGTGGTGGGCTAAGGTTTCCCCCTCCTTTTATTAGTGGTCGACCCTCATGGGCCTCCCGCCAAAGCCCAAGCCCAGGTTGCCAAAGAATTACAGATTTTCCTTCTCTAAAGTCTAATTTCTCTTTTCACTGCTTCCTTCATTAGAATAAGTTGGAGTACTACAGAAAAACCTTTTTTGTTTACTCTCCTTCCTTAGAAACATTCGGGGTATTACATGACCCTGACATCTTCCTCAAGACGCTCCGTACGAAGGTTCATGAGGCGCCGGAAATGTTGTACGATTCCCTTCGTACGAGGAGTATGAGATGTATCCCCATCCGAATGCTCCACAGAACTTGCCATTGTTAGCAAATCATAAGTATATATCCCTAGCAAACTACTAGGATGTGGTGGTTCAAAAGTCACTCACACTCAAGCCTCTATTGAATTCTTACCAATTCTTACCAAGCAAACAGGTGTGATCGGCAATCAGCGGTGTCAATGTATCTCCGAAGATTGGATGGAGCGATTGCCAGGTGAAGTTCAGCCTGTACGGTTGTAGAAACGGTGTAGCTGGGAAGGCTCAAGTATGACAGCAATGGATTAGCAACTATCAAATCAGAGAATGCAAGCTGAAAAATCGTTCAACACCGGTTAGTGTTGGTCCTAGGCTAGACCGTACTAGAGACGCGAGCCTAGAACACAAACGAAAGCACGGTGCGACAGAAGCTCGAAAAAGGATGCCGTCTTCACGGGGAACCTTAGAATCACTTACAAAAGAGCTATGTCAATTTTGAGCAAATTCTCAGAAACTTTTTTTTGTCGCTCTTTTTTTTTGCTCCTCTTTTTTTTCTCTTTTTTTGCAAATGTGCACCTCACTCAAAACTCTTCAAAGTCTTCTTCGGGCCTAGGAGGTATATGGGTCACAAACTTTTCTAAAATGTAGGGGTAAAAGGTAATTAAAAGATACTCTCTCTCTAAACTTTGATTTTTTGATCGCGTTGTCGGTCGGATCGCGTTGCAAGAGGATGGTGGCCACGGTAGGACGCGACAAGGGATGGTGGCAGCACTGGTGGTCGCGGCAACGGCTCTGGTGGTCGTGGGAGCGCGAAGCAAAGACAGCAGCGGCTCTGCCGGGCGCGGCAAGGACTGGCAACAATGGAGGTAAGCGGCAGATTGAACCCAAACTCAACGGTGCGACCAAACGTGAGCAGAACTCGAAACTCTAAAGGAACTAGACACTAAGACCAGCAAAAGACACGACGATGCAATCGAAAGTTCAACAATGCAATGCACTGAAAAGAAAGATGCAATGGCGCAATTGGTCTTGGACAGATAGGTGATCTAATCCTATAATTTTTGTTTTTTTTTGGCTTTTTCTGGACTTTCGGAATTAAGCAACCTAACTACGAAAAACAGTAAATTCTCACCCAGCAACCTTGAGCTCTGATACCACTTGATGGAGGCGGGGTGCCCGATCTTTCGATGAGATTGATAACTATCGATTTTGGTGGAGGTGATTCTCGCGATCCGACTACAACCGTACGACGACGCTTGCACCTTATCAATCGTTGAACCAACTCCGAGATATTATTGACTGTGCTAGAAGCGCAATCAACCTGAACACGAGGTTCAATTCCTGTGAGCAATCAAAGAACTAGCAAGAATAAAATATAGGCAATCTGATATTGCGAATAAGAATGTAGCGTAGATGGTATTGAAAATCAAAGGTCGGATCCCGAAGGCTGTCTTGACAGGTGATCGTCCGACACAACTGAAGAGCAGAAGTTTGCACAATGGCTAAACCTAAACTCAATGAAATCCGAGTTCTAGCTAGGGGAGCGGCGGCTCCTATATGGGAAGATGACCAGGGGTGGCGACCAGGGAAGTGGACGCACGTCCCTAGGGTTACAAGGCCCATGGGCCCAAGAGGAGGTGGCGCATCACCCTTTTTGACTCGGACAAAAAAACAGACGTGGATTGTTTTGTTTATTGTGGTGGGCTCGATTGGAATTTGAAGCTAAGGTTGGATCCATTAGAAAGTAGACTTGATAAGCTTTCAATGAAGTCCAAGAACGTCCCAAACGAACTCCGTATGAAGAAGTTACGGCCGTTTGAACTTAGTGCTGTCGTAGTAGTCCGAACTCGAATCCAGAACGAGCCCAACTCGAACTCTTGCTTGGCTCGGACCCAAAGTGACGTGATGACCTCCATTATGCCTCCTATGCTTGTCCATGACTCCACATACCTCTCCTTGGTCCTTTCCCATGTTCCTAAGCACAATTAAATCACTTGCATTAGGTAGCGATCTATTCTCAGTAATATATAAACCTATGAACGAATTCACCTCGTGATTAAGTTGGCGAGCACTAGCTCGAGTAATTGGTCCTTGTAACATTTGTTGTGCATCAGCTGTGTGTGTAGGCGCGGTTGTATCCAAGTTAGGGATGTCCTCATCAGTTATCCCATCTGGTTGAGTGGGTGGTCCTTCATGACCTTCTTTACATTCCTACCTGGCGCAAGAGGGGGCTTGAACCCTACGGGTGGTTAGCCTAATAGGGGTGAAACCTTAGCGAGGGGTGACTGTGTTGAAAAGGCGCATTGTAAAGGACTTGTCATAACATTTTAGTCGCACACCTTCGGAAGTGTGTGAGCGGACAGTATAAATTGGTTATCTCTTGTGGGTAAAGCTGTACACCTCTGCAGAGTGTAAATTTATTCGAATAGCCGTGTCCACGGTTATGGACATGCTAGCAAAGCCACTCCAAGTTAGATTTTGGTTTTGTGTTTTCGAACGTCTTTGTTAACTGGTTTTGGATCTCTATCCAATTGGGTTTTAAGCGGGGAGCCTTGGCGGTTAGCTGGTCATAGGAGGTTATGCTTCACCCTTTTATTCTTGTTATCTATCAAGCAAAACTGTGTTAGAAAATGAAATTTATGTATGGTTTAGATTTCTTTAGAACTTATTACTTATATTTGGAAGGAAGCATGACTTGATGCAAATCAACCATATAAGCTCTCCTTTGTGATATCCTTGCATGCATGAATCTGTTATTTGACAGGTGTGACTTGCGAGCACGGTTGTTGTGCTCACTCTTGCTTTGTTGCAAAAGCAGGTGAAGAGATCTATGCTGAGAACCAAGAGGTCCTGGACGACTAGGCTACGCCCTCCAGCCGATTGCCTATGGTGTATTGGGTGGACTTGTCTTTTGCCTCCGCCGTGTAAAGTTGCTTTTGCTAGCTTATAAGCCAACTTTGTAATCAACTCTTTTGTTGTTAATAAAGTTTGCGTTGATGTTCGAGTATCACTTGTGTTTGCTGTGTGAGCTAGCCATTGATCCTTGGGACTAGCTCAGATCATAGGAGATTTAGGACGTTTCGAAGTCCCATGACCTCCTCGGGTTGGTCTCTGGACCTCCCTCAGATCAGGTCGTGGCACTAGGGGAGGTCCCTCAAGACCTACTCGGGTCAGGTCTCCAGACCTCTAGGTGGTCCTGCTGGACCTCCTGGGTGGTCCTGCTGGACCTCCTGGGTGGTCCTGGAGGTCCTCTCAGGTGATCCTACTGGACCTTCTGGGAGGTCCTGGTGGACCTTTCGGGAGCTCCTGGAGGGTCTCTCAGGTGACCCCTAGCCGGGTCGCCACACACATACTTGCTAATCTTTATAAATGATAATTCATCCAAGGAACACAATACCATTTATTCTATAATTCGTAAGTATAGATGTGATATAATCATCTCCATGATTGCCTCGCCTTCAATAGGGACGCGATCACTGTCGATATGCATCTGTACGTCATGTTCCACCATGTGCTTAATCGTTGCCCCTCCATAGGGACGCGTGATTGTCGATTCTGGATTTTTCAAGCAGCAATAACTACATACTACACACACATATGTCTTTCAACAAATTTTTAAACTTAATTTTACACATAGTTTTCATGAAGTTTTCTCTCATTTTGAGTTTCCACCTGATATTTGGCCCCATGCAGAGGAACTTGTCACATCCCCAAATTAATAAAGAGGTTTATTATGCATCTCATTAGCATGCATCATGTTTTGAAACTTTTTATTTAAATATTGTACTTGGAAAATCTCAAAACATATATGAAACATTCACTTTAATTCGAACTCCAAACTAAAAACTAAAATAAATGCTGCTAAAGTATCTCTGGAAATAATTTATTCAAATACTATATTAATTATCACGAATTAATATAATTTTCCCCAAATTTTTGGGACTGGTTTGAACCCTATGAAAATTCAAACACAACTTAAAGATCAATATCAAGCTTGAAATTAAAGTATACACTATATATAATGAACAGTAGTGTTCAATAATTTTTATGGACACTAGGCTATCCCAGGAACCCCCAGAAAGTATTTCATGATTTTAGGAATTTTATTTATATTTTTAGCACCCTAGTCAAAGTAGGAAAAACCATTTAAATCTCAGTCAAAGCCCTAAACCAAACCGGCTGCTACTGTTCATCGGGCTCGAGTCTGATTCGGCGAACTGACTCAGCCCGACCGCCTAAATGCACCGACGCATGCAAACCCTTGGATCTCAGATCGACGATCCAGATCTCGCCACTGTTGGGCAGTTCAAAACAACGCTTTAAATCTTATCCATCTGATCCAGATCTAATGGTCCGCATTAAGCCACGTGACACTGGCTTACCTCCGCGCCTTGAGTCGCTGTCATCGCGGGCCCGCTTGTTAGGCCTTTCTTCCTCCTTGGGCAGGCGCTCAGGCGCTGCCAGCCACGCGGCCGCGCCTTTCTGCTCCGAGCCGTTGGAGCTCCATCACGCCGTGAATCCACCGCCACCTCGGACCACTCCGGATCGTTCTCTACTTCACGCCGCCTCCAATGCCGTCATCGCCCGAGCATAATACCCCTCGGCACCCCTCTTCTTCCCCACTTCTCCTCTATTTGACCGAGCAGAGGGAAGCTCGTTCTCGCTCTCTACGCAGGTAAGCTTCCACCGGGTGATGCCATTCTTTTCTTTGTTCAATGCCTTACCCATTTTTGCTTATGCGAGCTCTTGATTCTCTCTGTAGCTCCCGACCGCCACCGCGCCTCGCCATTTCCGAGCGCGCCGGGGACACTTTCGTGCCATCTTCGTGTCCGGGAGGTATTATCCTCAATCCACCGCGTCACCTTACGTGCTTTAGGCCACTGATCAAAACCCCTCAACTTATTTCATTGTTGCACGACTGGGTTCCGGTGAATTGAAGTATTATCCATTTTCGGCCTAAGGACACCTTTTCATCTCCCACTTTGATTGGTAAGCTTTTTTGCCAATTCCTTGCTCCTATGGCTCGCTCTTAAGCTCCTTGAGCTAACCCGAGCATTCATTTTGCTCAGATCTTCATCTCTTCGTTGAACCGTGTCGTCGCCATCTTCTTCTCCGGCACCGACCAAGCTCCAGCTAACCCCAGGCTTCCCCGAGCACCTTCCTCCGCTCGGGTAGTTTCTAGTTAGTCCTAGTACTCGCACTCGCCATGTATGTCATTTGCGAGCTACGCATTACCGTTTCGTGTTTGCCGAGAACCGCCGCCGCTTAGCTCGCCAGCCGCAGACGCAGACTATATTCGAGGTCGCCACCACCCCTCAAAGATGTGTAGCATTATTGCACAGCTATCACAGCCCTTGGCTGGCGCCGCCATGGTCGGAATCGCCGGCGAGCCGCCGGTGAAACGCGTGGGATCGAAATCCCGTTGTCGTACGCCGATCGCTACTGTAGCAACGCCATTAAACGTTAACTCCAATCATTAGTTATAAATGATGTCTTAGCTGCGGTAATGTCTCGCTTACATGTGGGCCCCAAGCACAGAAACGGCGGGGTTGAACCGAAACAAAAGGTGACTGACATGTGGGCCCTAGGCCTTAAGTCCCGTGCACCGTGCGTGTGCGTCGGTGGACCAAGTCCCGTGGACCGTGTCACTGACAGCGGGACCCACTGGTCAGAATGCAATTTAAATCTGAGTTAAAATGAAAAATGCACTATTCATTAGGCCCGCTGGTCAGTGACCTCGGCTAGCGCTGTGCTCGGTGAGAAAAGGTTTAAAATGATATACAAAATTCGAAATCCATTTATTTGTAAGCTGAAAAATATGTATAACTTTGAAAATACATAACTAATTCATTTTAACTCCAAATTGAGTGAAACCACTTCTGTTAATTTTTATTTTTAATGAACTTTATATTAAAATTGGTTTCAAACATGTCCCTGTAACAGAGAGTATTATTTTGGGAAGGATAACCCATAACTCTATTATTTGCACAATAGAAAAAGACTTTTAACTTCAAAAATACATAACTATTTCATATTAACTCCAAAAACAGTGAAACCACTTTCGATATTTTTCATTTTAAGTGAACTAATTTATAAAGTAGGTTTCAATCTTACCTCTGTCATAGAAAATATATTTTGAGAAAAATGATCCTAAAGTGAATTGTTGTTACACTATAAAATGCTGATAATTTTAGAAATTCATAACTAAATCATGAAAACTCCAATTGAAGCAAACTCAACTGTTTTGAACTTGTAATAATATTGCCTATTTATCCATGTAATACATGTACTCACCACTGCTCTAAAAATTTTCACCTCATAATTAAATTACTCAAAGAGGACATATCGAAAACTGAAATTCGAACCATCATAACTTTGACATACTAAATCAAAATGGGATAATTCTTTCACCAAAAATCATATAAAATCATGACTTATCTACTGTAGAAAAATCATGCATTTTTGAGCATATTGAATTTTTGTGTATTCCTCGATGTTTATTCGGTATTGTATTTATATAGATTTCGAGCCTATTGATATTGACTCCTACGCTACTGAGGGAGAGCAATTAGCCTACCAGCAAGGTAAGCATCCTTTGAACTTTCTTTTTGCATCATATTTGATCCCAGTTTTGTTAGGATAGATGCAATGATAATTGCTTGCATGCTATTTTGATGTTGTCGCTATTTTTGTGATGAATAGTTAGACACATCCTATATTCTTGTCATTGTGGCTATCCATGAATTATTCCAGTACTGAAATGCTTATGATAGGATGTGTGAAATTATATTGTTCGGGTATGCTTAGCCATACAAGTCTAGAAACGATAGTCTGATTGCCGGGAATAACCCGATAATTATGGGATAAACATAATTCTCATTATATACTTTTGTTTCAGATCTTCTTATCTATTTTATGAGTTAAATTTTGATATTTTAAAGAAGTGTTTGGTCTGGACAAGTGTTGGTTAGTGATGGTCCTTTGTGCACGAGCTTTGGGTAAGTGGTGGACTTGTCTGGACAATTAAGGACCGAACTTTGGGTACCTACTGTTCAAGCAACACTCGTACTATCACACGCGGTATATGTGTACTGTATGGTTAAGTAGGGGGAAGGTTTTGTTGTGTTGAGTCCCACGGTGGTGAAATTGTAAGGACATAGGACCGAGAAATCCTATGTTTCCTTTTGGGCGATAGGATGGAGATGTTAACGCCTTGTGTTTCCTAGAGCCCCAGGTTGAGGACTTAGCTCAATGGGATCTTCTTGCTAAAAACGACCATATCTTGATTTACCCGGCCGACATACCATAGGAAGTATTCTATATTCGGAGGCATCTGGAGGCTTACGGGCTAATCAAGTCGTGTGGGTAAAGTAGTACACCCCTGCAGGGTATAAATCTATTCGAATAGCCGTGTCCACGGTTATGGACGACCGCTTGAAATTTGTGGCTGCTTATTGTTAGACTTGATATTAAAATTGTGGTTAAACTCGATATCGTCATGAATGGGCTATTCATGTTTGGTGTTGTATCAAAGTGGACAGTCACTTTGCCATTTGTATGATTTATTTGTTATTGAATTCATTACTTATTCACATGCTTTACTTCTACTTCAAATCTGATTTGAAATGGCGCTTGAAAAACTAGTATGTGTAGGTTGTAACTTGTTGCGTCTCTTTTGCAAAACTAAGCCAATATGAGCCATCCCTTGGAACAGCCTTATGCATAACTAATTTTTATTTGTGTAAGACTTGCGAGTACTCTTTTGTACTCAGCCAGGTGTTTGCTGGCTTTTACATGTGAGGAGGATATTGAGACCGATGAGCTTGTCGGTGTCGATTTAGGCGACACCGATGAGTAGTGTGCTATCTTTAGCTCCCAGTCGGTTGCCGATGGGTTATGTGGCATACCACTGCAGGCATTTTGGTTTATTTACTTGCTTCCGCTATGAACTTGTTTAATTTGGCCGGTCGGCCACTTATGTAGTTGTAAACTTGAAACTGTGATGTATATCTTTTGTACTATTTATGTATGAGTGTTGTATGGATCTGATTGATGTTGTAATAAGAGTATGAATATATTGGTCGCTGATCTTGGGAGCCAATATATGTCATGCTCGCTGTTCATGGCTTCCTATTTAACTCGCTAAGTGTAGTGCTTGACTGGTTGGAGAACCGACAATCATGTAGTGCTCGCAGAGGAGCAGCGTGCATGATCATCAGGGCTCTAGATTTTAGTTGAGCCTCTCATTTGGACTGAGTTATGTTGGAATCCATTTACTGGAGATCTAGAGTTATGTCCCTAAGACCTTGATTAGTCTCGGTCTTACGGAGATAACTCCGGGGTCCCCACAGCGTTGGTATCAGAGCTATACTGACTGTAGGTTAGAGATAGCACTAGCGTTAGAGTTAGTAAGCCTTTTTGAGTCAAAATATTTTGGGATTATCAAATTACTTTCAGAAGCTTTAAGTAGTAACATCTTTTATTCCTCATCCCTCTTAGTGCCTTTTCTTACCTTACTCTTGTTTGAATTGAAAAAGAAGTCTTACCTTGTTTTTCTTCCCTTTAGATGAGTCGTCAATATCTGGTCAAGGAAACTCAAGCTGAGAACGTGGATGGATACCCGGCGCTTCTCCGAGATATGATGTGGAGGGCGAACTTTATGTAACAGCCCCAATTTTATGAACATTAATAAAATGCTTTATGAATAGTAATGAGGTGCTGTTCATAGCATCACTGTTCATTTTTACAGTTTGGGCAGTATGTTACAAATGAAAACCTTCCTTTTCTAGCCAAACATCCAAAGCCTTTTCAAAAATTTAAAGGTCATGCAAGCTAATACTTGTATTGTGACTGGGAAGTATTTTTATTAAAGCCTAGATAAATTATCTTGGCCAAAAATAATTTTGTTGAATTTTTAGAAATTATTTTGCCTTGAAGAAAAATATTTGTTTTTAAATAAACCTATTCGGGCTAAGGTAATTATTTATGTATTTTACAAAGTGAAACAGTGGTTTTTGAAATTTATTTGGAAAATATATTATCCCAGTAGCTTCCTGGAAAAGTTTCATGATTTTACAAATCTATTTACTATTTTTAAAAGCCCAGTCAAACTCTTGAGTATTTGAATAGGGCTTGGTCAACTAATCCGGTCTAAACCCAAACCCTAGCACTGTAGCGACTCGAACCCATGAGTTTGGGTCCAACCAGTTCATCTTGGTCCGGCTCGATCCGCTCGAGCGCGAGCGAACTCTTCAGCGTCTTGTCACCGTTGATCTCCTATCGAGCGGGCATGGTTGTGATGCGGCGTGAGCTGTCCACGTATGCGCCTAATCCCCACCGTTGGATCTAAATCGACGGTCAAAGGAGGTGTATGCATTCGGACGACTCGGATCCCTCTCGATCCCCACCGTCCATCCCCAATCCAACCGCGCCCTTTTCATTTTGAAATTAAAGGTGCGCTTTCCTTTAACCGTCGGATTCAAATCCTCGGCACCCCTTTACCGCGTGCCATTAGGACTGCTTTTCTTTGGGCCGCGGATGTTAATCGTAGGGTCCATATCGTGTATGCATTCGACCATCCGGTTCCTCCGTTGATCCCGACCGTGAAAGTCCATCTAACGGTGCGCGTCATCTCATCTAAAGGGTGGCGTGTATCCTTTTGATTGACCGTTGATTTCAATCCAACGCCTCTTTGAACGTGGACCCCAAATCCCGTAGAGCTCTTTTAAATCTCCACCGCTCGTTTCAGATCGCACGCCCATATTAAACGATACCGATTAAAACCTTTTAACCCTTCTATTTATCGCAACCGCCATTTCTAATCGGACGGTTGTTGTTCTTTCGCGATTTAGAGGCGCGACGATCGCGCCGCCACGACCCGCATGTCGAGAGTTCTTATCTTCTTCCTTGCCTCATGCGCGCCGCCATTTCAGAAGCAGAGGAGAGGAATTATCCAAAGATTATGCAACTAAATTTTGGATATTTAGCCTAAATGGACACCTCATCAACTCTAGACCCTTCTCCTTTGCCTTGTAGCTCAACCTCTATATATAACCCTAGCTTTTTGAGTCGCTACCATTGTTGATCACTGGAGCTTATCATCTTCCATTCTTTGTCGGTGGAGTTCCTTGCTTCTCCAATTTGTTCATCCATTCTAAACGCTGGTTCCATCTTGTAATAAAGATTTGACATCTTTTGTAGGTTAAACCCGAGCTTATTTCTCTATTGATCCAACTCGGTTTTAGGAACCTTGATGCTTTCCTTAGCTCGTGAGTTAAAGCGTGAGTTTTGCTATCTTAAGCATCTTAGGGACCTTAGCAACTCACATGAATCATTCACGTGAATGTCAATAGCTCCAACTTGCTTTAAACTGAAAAGTTAGTTTTATAACTTTTCGGTCTTTCATATCATTTTCAAGGTTCTAGGGTTTCTCCTGTCAACTTATCGTTCTATTTAGGTCTCAACCAAACCCTAGTAGCATAAACCTTTGCTCTTTTAATTCTTGTTGTCATCTATTTAAACTTGTAGTAAAATGTTACCTCATCATTTGTTGTCGGCTCAGCCGACAATTTTTGAAATCTTGGTAGTTTTGTAACTCGGCCGAATAGGGTTAGATTAGGGTTTGCCTAGGTATTATCTACTCTAAAAATCAGACTAAGTTTCAATTTAACATCTTTTACTTAGTCTATTCATAACTAACCCAAAATCTCTCACTCTGTTTTTAGTTCTTTTCAAAATCAAAGCTGCAACTTTGATCTAAACTCTAGTTTCATTATAAAAAACGTATATGATAATATGGGTTATTATCACTATTAGGGTAGTTATGACTTAAGCATCTTTGTTAATCATGCATTTCTTTATTGATCATACATTTTCTTTTATTCTATCTTGGTTGTCGACTTTGGTATTTATTGGAGTTTATTGTCTCTTATAGAATCTGGTTCTTAGAGGCTTTTGACACTATTTCAACAATCTGAGCTGCACAAGAAGTTTATTATTATCAAGGCAAGCATCCTCTTTGCACCATGTTGATCCCAAATTTTCTACAATAGCTTTTCTAAATACAGTGACATCTGTTGCATGCTATTTTGCTGGAAATACAAATATGGACTGTATTAGTTAGTTATGACCTGAGTAACATTGTGGATTACCTTAATTATGACCATACACTCAACCCTAGAGTAGTACTGTATACTATAATACATATTTTCAGAATTTGCTTAGACATACAGTCTAGATAATATTTAGTGTTTGACAAGATTAACTTGTCAAACAGGGGAGTAACAAATAAATTTCAGTTACTTCAATTCTTTGTCCAGTTTCTTTAAATCAGAATTGCATTTTAAATTTAAATTGATCTGGACAAGAGGATGCTAGTGATGGTGCTTTTGTGCACGAGATTGGGAATTGTGGTGGACTTGTTTGGACCAATTAAGGACTGAACTCTGACTATTCAATTCAAGTCCCCCACGTACTTCCACATGCAGTGTATGGGCGCTGTTTGGTTAAGTAAAGGGTTAAGACTATTGGGTTGGAAACAGGGGAGTAAGGATATGTGTATTGATCTTGTATGGCATAGATGCTTTGGTCTATAGACTGCGTTTTATGCCATGTGAGCTTGTATGTCAATATCAGATGTTCTTAGAAGGGTGAGGGCGTATATGTGATCCGTCGCATGTACGTACCTTAAAGATGCCGATTGCAATCTACTATGGGTAGCGAACCCATCGCATTACTTCTTATGGTTGGGTCGGCATTCCTGACGCAACATGTGTGCCCCGGTTAGACAGATGCTATCAGACGTTGTTTAAGCGAGATCAGTTCATACATGGGTATCCAACTCAATAGTGTTAGCTTGTTGAAAAATACCAAATCTTAGTTTCCCCGGTCGGCATACCAAAGGAAGTATGTCATCATTCGGAGGCGTCCGAAGGCAACGGGCTGACTAAGTCGTGTGGGTAAAGATGTACACCCCTGCAGGGTATCAAACTGTTCGAATAGCCGTGTCCACGGTCATGGACGATAACTTGAGTTGATGTCACCTGTATAGAAGTTTTGTTTTCAAATCTTTGTTTGGGTTTTGTTTCACATGAGAGGATTCATGCACTCGCATCATTTACAATTACTTCATTTACTTCTGTGTTTAGTCCAACTTTGATTTATTAAATTGCTTTATCAAAACCTAGTTATTGTAGGTTAAGAAGTACCGCTTTATGCAAAATTTAACCATTATACCTTCCTGTTGCAACCTTATGCATGTATAAATTCTACTCCTTTGCATAGGTTCTAATAAACACTTTATTTTATTAGTTTGTGTAAGTCTTGCTGAGTACCTTCCGTACTCAAGGTGCTATAACCTATTGTTGCAGGTGAGGACGGTTATTTGTATGAAGTGCTCGTTAGCGCCGATCAGGGTGACGCTAACGAGTAAATCTACTTCTTTCCTCCACGCAATCGCCTGCGGGTGGATGGGGCCATTGGTGGATTTTGCGCTTTATTTTGCTTCCGCTGTTATAGTGACCAAGTCACTTAATATTGTAGTACTCCAGCCGAATTGTAAACTTATATTTAATTATGTAAATGTATGACTTGTATGTGTATGATGCAATGTTGTTTTAGGATATATGTGCAATGGTCACTGATCCTGGGAACCATTGTGAGACATATATCCGGGATACCTGAATATTGGATCTGTTACTTATTAAATTTATGCTTCTAGCATGATCTTTAATGAAGGAGTAGTACTGTTCCTTGATTAAGCGTTGTGCTACAGTGTAACTTTAATTAGGTACATTTCCAATATTCCGAGGCGTCCACACTTTACTTACCAGCCGATCTACGCCATCTATCGCCGCGACAGGGGGCCAGGCATGGAGGAATACTTGGCCATGATCAACATTATCGCCAGACAAGTCACGGGGAGCATCCCATATTGTTTCAAGGCACGTGGCACTTCTGAGGCCATGGCTCTACAGGAAGTGGTTCGTGTGGCTATGAGCCACCTCCGTTATGATCTGACGGAGTTGTCTCAACCGCCTTACGACCATTTTCCTATGAGAGAGCGTGGCACGGAGGTGGACACCTTTGCCCGGATCCAGTTTGGGGAAGATCCCCAGGTTAGGTAGTTAGCAAGATTGGTTCATATCATGGACCAAATCCATCGGTGCACTGTGTATAAGCTGTACAGACCCATCAACGTCTCGTGGTGGCCCAAGAGCACTTACAACTCATGTGTAATATGGGGATCGTTGACCGCCATGTGGTTTATGGCGCAAATGAGATTCCCCCATATGCTTCAGCACCACCGATGTACCATCTTCCGGAAGTGCCAGGGCGTGTACCCAAATATGGGGCAAGACGCTAGGCCCGTATATCGGTCGGCTTTGCTCGTACTCATAGGATGGAACCTGCTGGAGGCCATGTGATAGAGCAAGGCTCCCCTCTGCGGACCGAACATCTTGTTACACTAAACCAAGTATTTTTGCGTGCTAACCACACTAGAGGGATATAGGACCTCTCTTGACTTAGTACTTTGGAGTGTGTTAGCTCCGAGTCGCAAGAGGTTGTGTAGGAGGAAAGGTGTTGGGGGCATTGTAGTTGTCCAAAGGCTTTACCCCTATGGGGTAGTTGACCTTCGGCTTTACAATGTAGCGTATGTGTTTCTATCCATACGAGTGGCTTGTAGTTAATAAACAATATTGGAAATGTTTTGTAGGACTTAGCCGTGCCGGCATACCTTTGGAAGTGTGCTTAATCATGTGGCGAAAAGGCGATCTGAAGTGTGGGTACATTGGTACACCCCTGTAGGGTTCAAACTATTCGAATAGCTAAGTCCTTGGTTACGGACACGCTCGGAGAGGTCTTTCGAGAGTTAGACTATAATATTTTCTCTAAAACTTGATTGGGCGGTATGAATCGGGGATTCGTTCTATGTTGTGGTGGCTATTGGGTTAGTCACCTCCAGGTGGTTACTTCTGTTATTATTTGTTACCTTGCTGTTATGTCAACAATTAAAAACAGATTTGACAAATTGCCTTCAATCTATTATATTATTGCAAATGAAAATTGCTTTATGCGTCCAATTAACCATATAACCATCTCCTTTGTTTCAGCTTGCATGTAGCTATGTATAGGCTTGTTATTCGTAAGTCTTGCGAGTACATTTTTGTACTCAACTGCATTGTTTTATTGTTGCAGAGGAGGAAGTGGATCCCCAGGGGATCGATTTTTGTGGGTTTTGCTGCGGTGGGTGCGACTACCTTGGCGGCTCGGTCGGTTGCCTTGTGGGTTATTTGGCTATCCGGTCGTCTTTTGTTATCGCCATCTTATGGCACTTTTGCTTCCACTGTTATATGTTACTTTGATGTCATTTGGCCGGTCGGCTCTTTTGTAATAACTCTAGATTATGTATGTCTTTTGCTAGACTTGGCATCGTAAGTTGTATAGAAATGGTGCATGATTTTGTAAAGATGTATGTGTGCTGTAATTCTAGGAAGCACATGTCCATCGAGGCTTAGGATATTTAATTTGTAATACTAGAACCATTTGGAGGTTAAGTATTATGAGTTAAATACCCCGGGTCCTCACAACTAAGAGGACATTTCTGAGCATACGACATTGTTTAAAACAAATTATATAATTATCTACGCTCCTTAGCGCAACCCAAACATCACTCCTCAAGAACATCGATCTGTCTCAAACAGGACAGTCCTCTTCTAAAAATCATAAATTTTCAGTTGTTTACCCAAAAATGGTGTTCTTTGATTATCTTGAAAGCTTACTAAATTACCCACATTAAACTAGTTGTTGAGATTCCCAGATTCTGTCATTCACTAACTCTACTAAACAGATTTTTAAAAGTGCCAGAACCTGGCAGATGTTCTAGACAGCAGAACTAAAATATACATAACTTTCAGTACAATTATCCAAAAATTATATTCTTTAGCTCTCTAAAAACCTTACGGAAACACCTACAACATTCACGTTGGTGGTATCCTCCAAATAATTTGTTAACTAATTTCTATTATCCAGTTAATACAACCTACCCGAATCCTTACAGAGCCTCGGGACAGCAGCATTGTAAAATCCATAACTATCAATTCGTTCATCCAAATGACCTGATCCAAGACTCTACTGAAAGCTAAAGACGTTACCCACAAATCTCTAGGAGATGGCCAGATCAAATTGCATAATTAAAAATCCTCAAACTACCGAGCATTACAGACTGCCAGAAATCGATCTAATACTCGATATCGCCAAATCACTAAACTAAAAGACTAAACGAACTCAGAACCTCCCTTGACTAGCCTTGCATCTATACGACTGCATTTTGTGTGTTGGCTCGTGAGTACGGTTGTGTACTTAGGCTCGTTCGATACAATCTTTCAGATCCCCTCAATCAGGATCCCTACGACCACTACTACTCGACGACTGAACCGGATGGTGGTGAAGATGACGAAGCTTAGGCCGGGAACCCCAGTCGCTTGCCTGTGGGTAGATTGAATGGATCCGCTATGACTTGTTTTGCTTCAGCCCTTATCCCCGACTCTGTACTTTGACTTTTGTAGAACCACTGCCTTCGCAGCTCTTTTGTAAAACAGTTGGCCGCACAACCTGTTATGTAATATATTGTGGGCTTGCCTTGTTCATACTGCGTACTGGTTACACCAAGCACTATTCCTACGAGCACTCTTCGCACTGAGCACGATCTACATCGAGTGTAGTCGTACCACCTACGTCCAGGTGTGATCCTCAAGACCTCCTTGGAATCTCTCTAGGACCACTCCCCAGGACCTCCTCGGGACCTCTCCAGAACCTCTCAAAGACCTCCTCAGGACCTCTCTAGGACCTCCTCCTCAGGACCACCGTCGATCCTGCCCCCACACAGGCGCACCGGCATCGCCTAAATAGAAAAACAAGAAAAAAGGGGGAAGGGGGAAGAGCTACCGCCGGCCATGGAGCCAGTCGGCCGCCTCGTCGCGCCGCCGCACGACAGCCTCCTAGCGCCGCCACCCGAAACAACCGCCTCCTGCAGAGGCGCCGCCGGCTTGCCGCGTGCCCCGCCTTCGCCTTAGAAGCGGCTCCCGCCATCGGCTTGCCGCCTCGGCGTGCCGCGCATGGCGCCGAAGTGCCTCCGCGCCTCGCGGCGTCATCGGCGTCGCCTCGCACGGCCGCCCGTTTGTGCGCCGCTGCTCTGTGGAGCTAGGGAAACCTAGCTCCGTTGTTGAAGAAACAGGCAGGCGGGTAAGGCCACGGGCGTGGGCTAGTGGTGCGGGCCTAGGAAAGGCCAATCGGGTAGTGAGGAGCGAGCCCATAAATCGGTGAAAAAAAGAAGAAAGAAAGGGCTCAATTTGAAATGATAATAATAATAATCTCGTTTTTGCACACAAAAAAAAGGTCCTCAGAATTTTGAAAATTACGAGAAAGTTTCGTAAATAAGAAAATTTTGCAAAAAAGCCCTCCAAAAATTCTAAAAATTGCGTGAAAATTTTCTCAGAACTGAAAATTCGCGTACTAACCCTGTGGAAACTGCAGAGTTCGCTGGAAGGTCATTTTTCTAACAGAAAAGGATCTCGGGAATTCAAATTTTGAATCTTTTTTAGCATTTGAAGCATGTTTAACTTTGTTATTGTTATTTCTATGCAACTTATTTATTGTATTTATTGTTTTGATTATCTGTGATTATTTATATTGCTTTTAATCACTGAAATTGCAGTAAATCGTGAAAATGCATAGAAAAATACGGGATCATGAACCAGAAGTTCGAAGAGCATTATGAGAATTTTGCAACCATTTTTATGTAAATTACCAGCAATAATCTTATGAATTTTTGCATGAATATGAAGATGACTGGCATCACGAACTAGGAGTTCGAAGAACTGGCCCAGCATGGCCAGAATTTGTGCATAATTTGTACAAGTCTTCAATTATGTGATAATGTAATCACGGATGAGCAGAAGATTGGGAAGACTCTCTCTACCTTTCACCTGAATGTGGTGCAATCCGCACGCAACTATCGTCAAGACAGCTACATGGAGTATGCCAAATTAATTGACATTATGCAAGTTGCGGAAGCTCAAGATGATTTTCTAAGAAAGAACTACATCTCACAGCCACCTAGTAGCAATATTGGCCATGAAGCCAATGCTAGTAGCTACAGATGATGATTCCTCTCACGAATGAGAGGGCCAAGAAGGGTAAGGTCGTGGTCGACGCGTTCGATGCTTTCAAGTTTAAGAAGAAGGGCAAATGATAGCATGAGGCACACCTCACCATTGCAGGCATAGAGGATCCACATACATTGGTCGCACTTATGAATGTGGACAGATCAGTAGCAGCCCCCATCACCCCTCCTTTGGACATCGCAGCGACCGCAGCCGTAGTTGCCCAAGAGGAGAAGATCGCCATGGAGCAGATTGAGGCAGAAGTTTCTGAATACTTCGCCGATTCGATCTAGTGCATGCATTGCACTTGGATCTTTTATAGTAACTTATAGTTTGTAATTAATGCAGAATTTTGAATTATTGAATAATGGTTGCAAGCTTTAGGAGAGCAAAGCATTACATTCTTATTATAAGTCCTGTAAGGCTTATATTTCTGTGTTTATAATAGCAAGTTATGTTCTGATAGTTGAAGTATTTTATTTATGTGTTGCTTGCTTTCTGCTACATATTAATAAAGTACATTATATTAGAACACGTGTGGCGCCCTATGGAGGAAGTGTGCTTAGCATATAGCGGCACAACGAATACCATCTTGAGAGAAACGGAAATTTTTCCAGTCGATCAACAAGAATGCTAGTAGTCTTACGACAATCGCAGGTAGCGATACTTGTATAATAGGCTCAGGAAGGGCTATAATTATACTCCCAATTGGCACAACTTTAGTCATTGAAGAAGACTTGTTGTACCCAAAATCGACTAGAACTCTCAATGATATTCGCGCTAACAGTTTTCACGTAGAGACTGAAGAAGAGTATGGTAAGCAATACCTGCTCATTGCAAAGCGTGAAGAAAGTGGAATAATGGTATTAGAATATCTTCCTTCACATGAAACTGAGTTATACTACACTAATATTAAGGCACTTGCAGCCTATATTGCCCTGAAAATCGAATTTAGAAGCTCTGAACTTTTCTATCTCTGACATAATAGATTATGCCGTCTAAGTCTTAGGATGATGAGAAATATAATTAATAATTCACAGGGATATAATATCAATGTAAAAATCTTCCCGAATCAAGAAGATTTTGTGTGCCCTGCATGTGCCACCGGGAAATTAATTACTAGACCTTCTGCTCTAAAAGCGAAGTATGAAGTCCCTGCATTCCTAGACTGTATCTAGGGAGACCTTTTGCGGTCCTATACAACCCCTATAAGGGCTATTTAGGTATTTTATGGTGCTCATCGATGCTTCCTCAGAATGGTCGCACGTATGTTTATTGTCTATGAGAAACTACGCTTTTGCAAAGCTAAATCTCGCAGATAATTAACGGTAGAAATATTTTCCCTGATCATCATGAGAAGTCCACCTGAATGGACAACGCCGGAGAACTTACTTCGAATGTATTTGATGATTTTTGATGATTATTGCATGAATATGGGAATTAAAAGTTGAGCATTCTGTACCATATGTCTACACCCAGAATGGACTAGCAAATCTTTGAAGAATTGTAATTTACCAACTACATGTTAGGGACACGCAGTCCTGCTCGCAGCAGCTCTCATCAATTTTAGACCGTCGACCTATAACATCCATCCACTTATGCAACTAGCGTAAGGATCAGCACCGAAAACTTCTCATCTTCGCAGATTGGTTGCAAGGTTTATGTACCTATACCACCACCGCAGCGAACTGCAATGGGCCTTCTCCGAAAGTCTGGGATATATGTTGGTTATGAGACAGCATCTATAATCAAGTATTTAGACCCGATGATTAGAGATTTGCATAATGCCTGATTCGCTGATAGTATATTTGTAACACCCCAGGACCCACATTACCCTGGAATGCCACTAACCACTCTACAACTGAACATAAGTAGAAGCAAAAACAACTAATGGACACAATAATAACAGATAGAGTTCAATAAATTAAATCAACTACTAGCAATTTAATCCAAGAGTAGTCCACAAATTCATCATTAATAAATCAAAAGAACACTCGCGAATAGCTAGTCATTAGGCTAGTTTCCTCTCAACTTTATTACAGCATAAAACTATGAATTGAGTGCATAATTGTGGTGCCGCTCTACCCATCCTGAATGCTTAAGAATCACCAAAAGGGGAAAGAAACAACAAGGGTGAGAAAAATCTCAGCAAGTAAATTGATTAACGAGTTATTCAAATAACAAGCAAGCTACATCACAATTTATACTATTGCATGACCGCAACCACATTCCACTTTCTCATTCAATAAACCACATGGACTAACATGAGTCCTGCCTCATACGATTTCAAACATTGGCATAAGTATGCATTTCCTCCATCCACAATTTTAATGCAAATGCATGCCATGCTCCACTGCACTCTTACCCATCAAGGTAAGAGTGTGCATCGATCTCTGACAATGTACGATCTTTGTCTGCGTCTGATCGCGCCATAAGCGGCGACATCCACAATGCAATGTCATGATATGTTATGAATAATATGATACTCATAAACCACATAAGTGTCATCTTCATAAGGGCACCAACAAGATCAACTTATACTACTACCACATAGTCACTATGGAAAATATATCCATGATCCACATTCGCATCTAAAGCAACCACCTCATGACTACACGCAAGATATCCAAAGTAAAACATTCAATTATTAATTGTTGTTATCACCTCATTTGTAAGTCAACCAACCATGGTATAATACTTTAAAATACGAGAATCATATAGATTGCAAGTAGTAAGAACAACCAATTAAACGGTAGTAACACTGCTACAATTACTTGCCTTCCACGATGCGGCGCGTTGGCGACAAAGATGATACTCCTAAACCCGAGGCTTCACCTCCTAAACAAGTAAAATAATTTCAATAAGGACATAATATACCCAGCGCTACTAATCGGCGTCCTACACCGCTTCCCTGATGTCTCAAGTCGAGTTTTCAAAGCTGAAACTGAAAAACAACGTTTCCTGCCATATACCGTTTCTGGACAGCAGCACGGTAATTGACATAACTCATGAACTGGAAGTCGAAAAGAGGTAAACCCAATTTCTGTAGATTCTTAACTGACTAATCTACAATACTCTAGTTGACACAATAATCCAATTCGGCCAAAATAATAGGCTAACCATTGTTTGAACTTTCAGTACAGAAACTGCCTACACATTCGAACAGCAAAACTAAAATGACCCTAACTTTTAATAGGTAACTCCGAATTGATCATTCTTTATCAATCTGAAAAGGTTATCGAATTATCTACAATAACCTAGTTGTGTGAACTTTCAGATTCTACAAATTTCCCTTTCATATTTTAGGAAATAACCAGACAGATTATTCTCGTCAGATTTCTGGCAGCAGATACTAAAACGATCATAACTTTTGACTCACACCTCGGAATTGAGTGATCTTCGTGGCTACTGAAAGATAAGAACCAGACCTACAGAACTCTAGGAGATGGACAACTCAAATTCGGCCTCTAAGACCCCGCAACAGTCCACGCAACCTTCTGGACAGATTTAAGTTTCTACTCGCAGCAATACAATCTAATAAAAAATGAACCAAAACACATCTACCACTAATCAAACGATGAGGCCCGGCATTCGTTACCCTTGCAGCAACCAGGATGTAGGCGGAAGAATGTTGGAGAAGACGATCTTCCTCCTCCTTTCTCTCCCTTCTTCTACCTCCCGATGGCCGGTAGCAAGGAGCAGCAAAGGGGGCGACATGGAGGGCGAGGCAGCAGGGGGAGGAGGGTTGCTACAGTGGCGCAGCATCGTAGCTGCGTGCTCAATAAAAGACCTAGGGTTTTGGTTGGCCCTTCTTAAACCAACTTCCTACTTGGGCCAAACAACGTGGGCAAAGCCCAAGATTAATTCTCCTCTAAAAATCTGATTTCTCTTTTTAATTCTGTTAAATACCTTTCTCATTTCAATTAATTCTCTAATGTTAAACAGGATATTACATAATCATTGTGAGATACTTTCCTTGTTAGGAGAAATCTCTCTCTAAACTATATTGCACTCGAAAATTGAATAAATTTCTCTCCCCCGAATAATACATTCTCTCAAATTGATATTCGGGGTATTACATTCTACCCCCCTTAAACAGGATTCGACCCCGAATCCTCACACAACACTACGCGAAAGAACAACTACAACTGAGAACTATCAATGGTAACCACGTATCTGAAGTGAACAAATCCAGATAACGCTCGCGCATACAAAACTCCAACTCCCAAGTGGCCTCTCTCTCGGACTAGCGAGACCACAACACAAAGACGTACAATGACATTTGTCCTATCACTCAACCCAACCTTTCCAGGTACACTCATCAGAGGAGGATCGAGGGTAAGACCTTACTCGATGGTCAATGTCTTTAATGAAATCCCAAGCTTTAAATCGCTCAGCTACCACTTAGCAACAGAACACACCAGACGTTGCGTACGTCACGTACGGACCCGAGACGGTCAAAGAGATACACCAACTTCCTAATTTCTCCATCTATCAAAACGAACCAACGTATCTGGACCAAACTCCCCTTTGGTACGAAAACACACAACAAATGCCTAGAACCACCCCTCGGTACATGTCCGTGTGTCGGTCGGTGCATATGCCATGCCACATGACTACCGGGACCACACGCGCCATGCACCATATGCCCACGTCCCTCCCGCGCACGCTCGTGCGGCGAGGTTGATGCTCAAAATCAAACTCTTCATCTAACAAGGGCCACCCCTTTAAACAAGAATGCACAACAGAATGGTTCTTAAACCACTTTGATTCACAAAGAGAATCCAATCAGTAAATAGAGAGTTCTCATCATATCCACGCAATACTAACTCTCCACCAAAAGGGTAAAACCCCAAATTGGACAATTCATCACGAAAACAATCCCACTTTCTAAATAGGCACTTTACGATTGAATACCACGAAAACCAAAGGAGAAATCACTCGAATGCCCAACCAAATACTTCTTTTGGTTTGTCCGAATTGGAAAGAATCAAGCATGCTAACACAAAGCACCAACTCCAAATTGCGGAAGAGATCACCAACAACACAAGCTCAAGCGAGAAAAAAACGCGCTTAGCTCTCAAGAAAACATCCTTGTTTCTCAATTTTCCCTTTTAGGAATAAAATTTCTCTCAAACCTTGGAATTGAATTCATCGCATACCACACGAGATCAACCCTCTTAAGTTAACATCCTCAAGTTATGCTCCAACCGAAATACATCGTCCACACCTTTGTGGAGAAGTTCTATTGGTCCCACCAAACACTCTAGATAATTTCTTCTACTAATGAAATTAATTTGATGGGAGGCACCCAAAACACCACAAAAAAATGGATCCCACGCAATCACATCACCTCCAACTTTCAAGAATAACAACTCAAAATCCTCGTACACACGCTCATGTACCACATCGAAAAGTTCTATCAATGATCATTCCACTTTGCTTAGGAAACGTCATTATCTAATTTCTCTACACAAAATCATTGGGCGACAAAAGTTTAGCATAAAACAATGCACATCCAAATTTAACCTCCAAGACCTCTACAATGAATTTCTCTTATAACGAGATAGTGAAATTATCGGATTAATTCTCTAACATCCCCACAAATCTAACATACTCTCTAATTGACATCATCGGGAATCACCCACGCATTATCGCAATTTTTTCCAATTGCGTTACTCAATAAAATTGATCAAGGTTTCCATACCTTCGATAATCCCCAATATTTTAACATGAACTAAGGTTCGGAATTACACCATACCATAGGTTCTACTTGGTCGTACCACTATTCGGTTTTACTTGAAGCCACACATTCCCTTTGAAAGATTCTAACTTCAAGAAAGTTACTCATTGAAACCAAGTCATACGACATTAACTCAACATTTCCTACCATCTCCAAAGTTGTTGTAACGACTAGAGTTCTCACAATTCTACTCTCATTGAACTACACCAACACAATTCTTTTACACAACCATATAAGGTACCCAATCATGGCACTCTCATGAATTGACCAATATTTTCCATACTTGCAAACAATTTCTAAAGTTCCACTTGACATGAACGAAAGATCTTGAACCACAACCACTATAGGTTCTAGTATTTGCACTAATGCCAATAGTTTGGCCCCAAAGACCAAACTTCTATTTAAGTCAAACCCTCTCCAAGGATTACTCAAGAAATCAACTTATCACTCAATGCGTCTCAATCAACTTGACTTCCAAAGTCTCACAAGTCACTTAGTTGATCACCACCAACCATCTGCCATTATACACTCTGAAGGTTTTGTGAAACAAATCCATTATTCTTTTCTCAACAGAGAAGGCAATTGAAAACGATTCCTGCACAAACAATAACGTATACCACTCACAATAAGCATAGGACCAAGGAAAGTAGTAAATTAAGCAATGAACTAGGAAGATATAAGGAAGTCAACGATGAGGTACAAATCCCACAAGCAGAGAATTTCCAACTTCACCCATAAGAACAAAACATTGCTTTTTTTAAAAAAAAAACTTGAGGAACCCACATGCAACGAAAAGAAAGGTCATACACACCTCAATTGAGTGGTGCGTTACAAAGCTTGCCCCAACCTCAAATACTACTATTACACTTTTTCCCTTACTGAAGGAAACCAATTTTCTTTTGTTACAACGTCACCTTGTAACATCAGCACAAGAGGAACATTTAGACCAAATCACATGAACCACTTTTGAACCAATTGAACTTTCCAACACGTCACTATGTTCAACCCAATTTCAGCTACTACAAAATCATGAACTCCAAAAGATTGCGAGCATAAAACATGGAATATTTTCATTTACTCAATAACATGAGAGGCGCTCAAATTATTTTCTCTATAAGTGAATCAACATCACTCACACATTACTGACAATTGCTGGCATCGAAATCATATACTCTTACCAAGAATCATCAAACATTGCTACTCCATCCTAAGACTTCCCGAAAGAACATAAGCCAAAAGGTTGAGACAAAACTCTTTCAACAAGATGATACTAGAACTTGTCCAAATAACAAAAGTACACTAACATTAATATCTTATCACACTTCATCCATTTAACTCTTACCGACGCTCAATGCCAAAATAGCACACACTATACGCTGTAAGGGCACAATCATGATCCTACCTCTAATTGCAAACTCAACAACAGTTATCGGAATGGATTCAAGATTAATATTTACCAAGGCAACATTCGAATGGATCTTTAACTTAACCATCACTAGCGGTTAGAATAACAGAAGGAGGAATCGATTCCAACTCATCTAATAAATTTAGCGATTACTCGATCGTAAAGGTCAAACCGGTTCATCAACATTCCCACACTTCTTAACATCAATAGGTTACGAGCAGTGGACAACTCTTATCTAACGTTCATCATATACCAAATACAATGATATTTCAATTTAATCAATTTTCCTTTTATGGATTCTAGTTAAGAATAACCATGCACCACGCTCTGATCGACTTGGTAACTCAAACCTTAACAACGAATTTCTATGTTTAACACCTCTCACTTAAACATAACAGGACTTCACAAAAGGATTTTAACTCTTTTAGAAAAAAATGGCATTAACTTCAACACTCGAAATAATCCAAAAGAAATACATAAAACCAAAGCTTTCACATGTTAACGAACCGCAACGAAAACTTTCATTACCCAAAATATCAAGCGAATAAATGAGTCATTCTATTCCAATGAGAAAGAAGGAACAACCATGGAAACCTCAATCTTGCCAATTGACAACGATCACAAGCAAGAAAAGCAACTCAACGAATAAAAGCAATAATTGATTCAAAGAAACATTAGAGATCCATTGAAAGCCATCAACAATCATGAATCATGAACCTAGAAGAATATCATCAACCACCACGGAACAAATATTGCTAAATTCAGAAATCAAGGAAGAGAACAACTTTCTAAAGCAACTCACGCTAACACCAAACCACGTACTCGAGGTTACTACTCCCTAACCACATACCGCAAAACGTTGGTGTAACTTGGTGAATCGGAGTAACAACCACGACCTCCACTTCTTATCGTCCGTAATCAACGCGCATAACCAAAGTATTCAGTTATTAAAATATAGGATGGATCATCTCATGACGATTATAGAATAAATTCATAGATATAAGATATCACATCATATCATAGATTAACAACAAAAAGATAGTCTGAAGCAATTCAACAATTGCTCAACAAATGAAACATAGTAATAGAAATGCGGAAGCAACAAATTACCCATCCCACCTCATCAGCACGTGTGTCATTTTAACATATTTCTATTAACCATGGACCTAAAGCCGCTCGATACCAATCTGTAACACCCAGGACCCACATTACCCTGGAATGCCACTAACCACTCTACAATGAACATAGCGAAGCAAAACAACTAATGGACACAATAATAACGGATAGAGTTCAATAAATTAAATCAACTACTAGCAATTTAATCCAAGAGTAGTCCACAAATTCATCATTAATAAATCAAAAGAACACTCGCGAATAGCTAGTCATTAGGCTAGTTTCCTCTCAACTTTATTCTGACATAAAACTATGAATTGAGTGCATAATTGTGGTGCCGCTCTACCCATCCAGGAATGCTTAAGAATCACTCAAAGGGAAAGAAACAACAAGGGTGAGAAAAATCTCAGCAAGTAAATTGATTAACGAGTTATTCAAATAACAAGCAAGCTACATCACAATTTATATTATTGCATGACCGCAACCACATTCCACTTTCTCATTCAATAAACCACATGGACTAACATGAGTCCTGCCTCATAAGATTTCAAACATTGGCATAAGTATGCATTTCCTCCATCCACAATTTTAATGCAAATGCATGCCATGCTCCACTGCACTCTTACCCATCAAGGTAAGAGTGTGCATCATCTCACGACAATGTACGATCTTTGTCAGTGTCTGATCGCGACCATAAGCGGCGACATCCACAATGCAATGTCATGATATGTTATGAATAATATGATACTCATAAACCACATAAGTGTCATCTTCATAAGGGCACCAACAAGATCAACTTATACTACTACCACATAGTCACTATGGAAAATATATCCATGATCCACATTCGGCATCTAAAGCAACCACCTCATGACTACACGCAAGATATCCAAAGTAAAACATTCAATTATTAATTGCTGTTATCACCTCATTTGTAAGTCAACCAACCATGGCATAATACTTCAAAATACGAGAATCATATAGATTGCAAGTAGTAAGAACAACCAATTAAGCGGTAGTAACATGCTACAATTACTTGCCTTCCACGATGCGGCGTTAGCGGCAAAGATGATACTCCTAAACCCGAGGCTTCACCTCCTAAACAAGTAAAATAATTTCAATAAGGACATAATATACCCAGCGCTACTAATTGGCGTTCTACACCGCTTCTGATGTCTCAAGTCGAGTTTTCAAAGCTGAAACTGAAAACAACGTTTCCTGCCATATACCGTTTCTGGACAGCAGCACGGTAATTGACATAACTCATGAACTGGAAGTCGAAAAGAGGTAAACCCAATTTCTGTAGATTCTTAACTGACTAATCTACAATACTCTAGTTGACACGATAATCCAATTCGGCCAAAATAATAGGCTAACCATTGTTTGAACTTTCAGTACAGAAACTGCCTACACATTCGAACAGCAAAACTAAAATGACCCTAACTTTTAATAGGTAACTCCGAATTGATCATTCTTTATCAATCTGAAAAGGTTATCGAATTATCTACAATAACCTAGTTGTGTGAACTTTCAGATTCTACAAATTTCCCTTTCATATTTTAGGAAATAACCAAACAGATTATTCTCGTCAGATTTCTGGCAGCCGATACTAAAACGATCATAACTTTTGACTCAGACCTCGGAATTGAGTGATCTTCGTGGCTACTGAAAGATAAGAACCAGACCTACAGAACTCTAGGAGATGGACAACTCAAATTCGGCCTCTAAGACCCCGCAACAGTCCACGCAACCTTCTGGACAGATTTAAGTTTCTACTCGTAGCAATGTGATCTAATAAAAAATGAACCAAAACACATCTACCACTAATCAAACGATGAGGCCCGGCATTCGTTACCCTTGCAACAACCAGGATGTAGGCGGAAGAACGTTGGAGAAGACGATCTTCCTCCTCCTCCTTTCTCTCCCTTCTTCTACCTCCCGATGGCGGTAGCAAGGAGCAGCAAAGGGGCGACATGGAGGGCGAGGCAGCAGGGGAGGAGGGTTGCTACGATGCGCGCTGCTGTAGCTGCGTGCTACAGATAAAAGACCTAGGGTTTTGGTTGGCCCTTCTTAAACCAGCTTCCTACTTGGGCCAAACAACGTGGGCGAAAGCCCAAGATTAATTCTCCTCTAAAAATCTGATTTCTCTTTTTAATTCCTGTTAAATACCTTTCTCATTTCAATTAATTCTCTAATGTTAAACAGGATATTACATAATCATTGACAGATACTTTCCTTGTTAGGAGAAATCTCTCTCTAAACTATATTGCACTCGAAAATTGAATAAATTTCTCTCCCCCGAATAATACATCCTCTCAAATTGATATTCGGGGTATTACAATATTAGAAGAGGTTAGTTTCCCGTCATTAGGGGGAGAAAATCACCTCTTGATGAAAATGTCGGGAAATAACGTGGCAAGCCACGGGAAGTCCAGAAGATAACTAAAGTCTAGAAGACAATTAAAATCTATGCACATGACCCGCGCACTAGTGAAGCAAATAGCGAAGTCTAGAAGATAATTGATTTGCAAGCATTAGCGAATCAACTGCCTGTCCACTTTAGTGATTTGAAGAGCATGACCCAGTTGCATGTGCCTGCACGCAATGCACTAGAGAGGGTTAAAATACCAAAGAAAAAAAAAAGGTATCCCTAATCCCGTCCAGAGGCCTCAGAAAAGGATGAGAACTCCGGCCCCTCGAATCTGAAGTAACCAGAGACGCCTGGTGAAAAAGGACAAGAGGGACTTGACACAACCGATCACCGAAGTGCCCTAGAATCAGAAGGGGAGCTAGTTGAGACCTGGCACAGGTATGGGACCTTCAGGAAAGGCATACCAGATTGAACATCCCTATAAAGGGAGACATCAGCAAGGATGTGTGCGCACACATCCGAGCTGAAAAACTAAAGGGACTTGCCCCGCAATTGAAAGCAACGGTGTGCAAGTAGAAGCATTAAAAGAATCGCCCCTTGAAGAAATAGCTATAAAATTTGTGACCTTGGGAGAATCTTTGAATATAAAAACAGCCAATGTCGATATTTATTTTGTAAAGAAAATTGCCACAATCATCAATCTTGATTCAGAGCCTGCATCGCTCGCTGAATGTAAGAAAAGATCAGATTGAGAAGATTGGAAGAAGGCAATAGAAACTGAATTATTTTCTCTGAATAAAAGAGAGGTGTTTGGGCTTGTAAGCCGCACGCCTCCCCCATGTGCACCCCCGTAGGGCATAAGTGGGTATTTGTTCGAAAGAGAAATTAAGAGAAGCCAGGCTCATTGTACAAGGTTTCACTAAATATCCAGAAGATGATTATGAAGAAACCTATTCCCCAGTCATGGGCGAAACTCCCTTTATATATTTATCACAATGGCAGTGAACTTGAAGTTAGTAGTGAAATTGATGGATGGGGTACCAGCATACCTTTATGAAATATTGGATTCGGACATTTATATGAAGATACCTGAATGTATCCCTGTCTTGAACCAAGACAGAGCAAATAGAAATCTGTACAGCGTGAAACTCATAAAGTCACTGTACGAAATTAAGCAATCAAGCAGGATGTGGTATAATCGCTTGAAGCAACTTTCTATGCAAGAAAGGCTACACGAACAACGAGAATAAACCATGTGTATTTATACGACGATCTCAGTACGGACTTTGTATAATCTCAGTGTATGAAGATGATCTGAATATTATCGGAACCCTGAAGGATATTAAAAAAGCAAGCTCTTACCTGGAGTCAGAGTTTGAAATGAATGATTTGGATAAAACCAAATATTTCTTAAACTTGCAGCTTGAGCATGTCCCTGAAGGAATATTAGTGCATCAGTCAACCTACACTCAGAAGGTGTTGAAAAGGTTCGACTTTGAAAAAGCATACCCTTCGAAAGTGCCGATGGTCAAGTGATCCTTGCAGCAAGACAAGGACCCGTACAAACCTAGAGAAGAGGGGGAGGAAGTCCTGCGACCGGAATTCCCATACTTAAGTGCAATAGGAGCACTCATGAATTTAACAAATTGTACTAGATCAGGCATTGCATTTGTCATAAACCTACTAGCAAGATATAGTACAGAACCTACCAAAGGCATTGGCAGGAAAGGAAGGATATCTTCTGATACCTCCAAGGAAGCAAAGAACTTGGTCTGCTCTACAGAAAGAACCAAGACCTAACTATGAATGGCAATGCAGATGACTGAATACTGTAGGACCCATACATACCAAATCGCAAACATACTATGAACTCTTATGTGGTGGAACTGCAATTCCATGAAAATCGTCTAAGCAATGTTTTGTATTGACTTTGACGAACCTCTTGGAAATAATAGCACTGTACGAGGCCTTACAAGAATGTGTTTGGCTTCGGTAGAAGATTCACCACATCCAGCAGTCATGTGGATTGAATACCGCGCAAATCTCCACTATTATCTATGAAGATAATGCAGCTTGTGTTGCGCAAGTACAGATGGGTTATGTGAGGAGTCCTCTCAGAAAGCATATCAACCCTAAGTCCTTCTATGCTCATGAATTGCAAAAGATGGACGAAATCAAAGTACTGTATACTAAGTCATGTGAAATTTTTGCAGATTTATTCACTAAGTCACTTCCCGCGTCTAGCTTTGAAAAATGCATATGAGGAATTGGAATGATGAGACTTAGAGAAATGCAGAATTCAAGGGGAGAACCTTCACGAACTCATTATTAAAGCTCGATCATGAAGATCGATCACCCAAAGAATAAATCCTGGAGATTAAATGAAATAGGGTGGATTGTACTATTTTTCCCTTGATGAGTTTTCCTAAAGTTTCTCGGCTAAGGTTTTTAATGAGGCAATTCGTGCAGCATAGCAGAACATGTTTTATGTACTCTTTCTCTAATTTTTTCCCACTAGGTTTTTATAGAGTTTTGACGAGGCATAGACATGAAGGATGAGTGTCCAAGGGTGAGTGTTAAGAAACTGGGCCCAGAACCGGGAGTCCTGGCCCAAGGTGGGCTCCTCATCCCAAACTCTAGCAGGGTCGTAGCCTATAAATAGGGGTACTAGTCATTATAAAGGCTGATCGATTGATGAAGGAATAAAGAGAAGCAAAAAGTCCCCCTACATCTCTGTGTTCAATCTATTATTCTGTTATTCTGTTTTTGTATTGTTCTTACGATTCTACGCTTGTCTACGAGGTAATCGTTGAATTGGACTCGCATACGATGGTTCTTCAATAGATACTAGATAATGATAATGGTCATATTTGTATACCATTCTTTGTTTTAGTAACCAAATATCAATCAACTTAGGAGGCTCATTTCTTGTGAGATCTAGTCATCAGCCCTCACACAAAGTTGGATTAGGCTAATAAAGCAACAGGGAAGAATGCACATTTTTTATATATTCCATAGAGGTTCTACATTGAGTCTCCTGAACTTATGCTTCAAATTATGTCCGACGTTGTGTTATCCTAACATCATTCAAGTGTCTAGCCTAACTCGCGGGACATGGCTGACTTTTAGACTGGCCGTCGCCGTCGCGGGCAGCAAGGAGACAAGGGGAAGGGAGCGATGGACCGCCGAAACTAATGATCTTTGTACCAATCGATTTTATTTTTATTCCAAAAAGGCGCATATGTATCGTAGATGTATTTCGGTTTGTTGCATTGTGCATGATGTCGTTCCTTATGCACATAACCAAACCCTACGCACCATGTAATTTGCAACTTTATTATAAAGTCTATTTCAATTATAGCTGCGTTATAAAGTCGACTTCAAATCTCATTCTCTTTTGCTTTCAAGTCTTGCGTAACAAAGCGAGAACAACATAAAAATAAAGGTCCAAAAGGCATGTTCTCAAGTAGGCACTAAATGGTGCGACAACGATGTACATGGCCACATGAAACGATGAACTTGATAATTAAAATCTCATCTTTTCTACCAAATGGTCCACGTATCTTATGCAACAATTATAACATTTCTTCATCTGTGAACACCTTCAAAAAATAGCATTGTGGCATACTTAGATGTTTAATTGGTTACCATACTTTGCCTATCTAATTGTGGCATTTGTGGCAAAGTGTGACATGCCACATATTGTATGGCCACAAAATGGTTGGCACAAGTCAGCGGGCATCCTTTGGCAAGAAATTGTATCAATGACAAGCGGGCCAAAGTGCTTAGGAATTGTGAAGTGCCACAAGCGTTGAACACCTTCAAAAAAATAGCCGACTTGTCACGCCATTTTTGAGGGTGTGACAATTGCCATGTATGCCATCCACGCTGGTACGACACGTGGACGTGGGTTTGTGTGGCAGGTTTAGCCACGCCGAGAACAGTGGCGTGACAACATGATTTGGTCATATCGCGAGTCATGGCGTGATCAAAGAAGTCAGATTTGAAAATAAAGTTGGAGATGGGTAACTTTAAAATATTATTAAAAAAGATTAAATTAAAAGAAGTCCAGTGTGCACGAAAATCCATGTATGCAACCACATATAATCTTCTCTACGCATGCAAAGGTTAAAAGCTCGACACATCATACACGCATGCGTGTTGAACAGGGAACGCACATGATTTCAAATGTTAAAGGCCACGTCGGAGATAAATACAGCAGCGTGATTCTCGACGAAAGCAAAAGGCAAGAAATTTAAAGCTTTAATCTATTTGGTGAAGTGACCGTAGTACCCAGTACGAGATGTGTAAGTGTACAAAAGTAAACCTAGATGCCCAGCTCAAAGTTCAAGTACGTATGTACGTGCATACAGAGCTAGCAGGCTGTGTTCGTTCCGTGGGTGTCCGAGTTCACTACAGCATTTCGCAGAAGTTTTCCATTGTAGCAGTTTCACGTTCAAGAGTTAATCATTGGCACGCTATAAAATTGCAGAGTATCTTACAAACATGTATATCATAGCCACCGATGTTTTTATACGGTGTCTTTTGATAAGCACAAATATCAGGAAAGTTCTAAGATTGAGGAAGTCATAAAAGAGAATGACTATCCTTCAGTTATGTGCTTTAAAAAGATAATGGTTTGTGTGGATGGTTATGCATGCAAATGCTTATGGATTAAAGAGAATGGAAGGAGAGAAAAAGGTCAAAGGGAGAAATTAGCATTAAATCTTTGAAAGAAATTTACTTCAGGCCAAGGTTTCTAATCCAAAGGTTCTGAACTCGTGTGGGTAGTATGCTATAATCAAGGATTTACAATTCTAACTCACTTTTGAAGTGAGTTGCTTTCAGTCGAGAATTTGTATAGAAAATTGCAGGAAGTTTAGCTTTGCTAGATACCAACCAAGTCGATTCTGCTAGCTAGCTGATAACTAACAAGGAAAGGAATATAAGAAACCTTTCACGCGATGCAATCATGGAAAAAGGTAAAATCTTGGTACTTGGGAGCTGCTTCCTAAGCTAGATGCATACGTGTATGCATGGTGTTCATGGAATGGAAGTAGTACGTCTCCCAGCTGGGATATTCTGTGTGCATCACTTTTCGCCGTCCGATGAAATAATTAGCTAGTCCACGGTTGAGATCGAAATGCATGCTAGCTAATGCTACCTCCGTTATGTCGACGTGGTCTCTAATACTCATCTTTGGCTAATACTTTTTTCTAATTATATATTAGTAAAATTATTAAAAATGTAATGATATGAAAGTATTTTTGCTGATAAATCTAGTAACATCATTTCTACATGACAAATCCAATAAATTTGTGTATATTAGTGGTCAAAGTTTTTAAAAAATAACTGCACGTATTCTTAAAAGACATCTAGAAATTAAAGAACGGAGGGAGTATAAGGAAGCACATAGATGCTAGCTAAGATAAGGCTCGTATGTACATGCAGGTCATACATGATACATGTAGGTACCTTTTGGGAATACAGATATGCGATAATATATTTCTGGGCGCGCGGGTTCACCACCTCACGCTGAAGCGTACGTGCGTACCAAGTACCCCTTCTGTTTGACGTTTTTTTTTTTACTTTTTATTGTCTTGAGATGCGACTATAACCATTATCTTTTATAAGTTTATGTTAAGATATACTAATATTATTAAATATTATAAAAGTATTTTTAACGACAAATCTAATGGTATAGTTTTTATATTTTCAATCTATATAGTTTTAAACCTATTGACGATTAAATTTTAAAAAGTTAGACGACACGGATTCTATATATGATGTCATGTAAAAAAGAATGAAGGAAATACACATAAGCACTACATGTATACGGCGTTTGTATTTTTTAATAAAAAATTATTTGAAGTATATTAATAACTCAATAAGTAAAGTACATAAGTACTTAACTTTTATATTGAATATTGCCGATAAATAACATGTCACCATCAATGCCTTAAATCAATAAACGTGCTAGACTTTTTTTGTCTTCCTCGCAGTCACTCTTATCTTGTTAACCGCCTCCAACAAAAGTTTTTTTTTTTTTTTTATCAGCATGCAAAATTTTTTCCGGTTGCATTAATTTCCAAGCAGGACCCGGCGCGCGAACGCACGGCTGATCCAGTCGTGGTCTAGTCCTGCATGCGAACACGATTTCACTGACCCGCAACTTAACTTGCCTCGTCATGACTACGAAGCTGCGCCTGCACCAACCTAAGACCGGCCGACCCCACCTTGCAGTGACACGCTACACTTACTGCCCTCTACCTGAAGCTACTTCGATCGCGACATCGAACGATGGACCGCAAAGTCCGACATGCTCACACGTACACGTACACTCTGAATTACCTTTTGACAAACCTTGCACCATTTATGCACGAAGTACTGTTGCATCACAAAGCTGGTGAATAGCAACTACCTAGCGCTGCAAAGGAAGCCCCAGAGACACAAAAAACGATGCGATGCAATTAATGCAACGCAACGCGATGCTAGCTTCCAGCCACCTTCCTTGAGCCTGCCAGGAACATTCTCCTGATGTGGCCCTGCAATTCTTTTGTCGACAAGAAAACTTTCAGCAATTTCTTACTAGCTGGGCAACAAGGCCCCTATATATAATGCCTCTGACAGGATGCTTTCGAGCATACCAATGTCTTAGTTCGCGCCTGCAGATACTTACCCCTACCACAACCTCCTCTCCTGTCTTGCATCTTCAACACATGCGTACATCGCTCCCAACCTGCGGCCATAGCTTCAATTGTTTCTTCCTGAATTCTTGTGTGTGTTTGATTGTTGAACAGTTAAAGATGTCCGTTCGAAGGCCACGAGGCGAGGACGACGAGCAGGGGAGAGGAGCTGATGATCATCAGCAACGGCATGCTCCGAGGCAGATCCGGCCTGCGCTCTCTTTCAGACCGTTAGTTCTTCCGTTTTACTGTTTATCGATCGCATAGTTTGATTGATTTGTTCCTTGCAATTATTTCGGTTTCTTGCTCCCTCTTCAGAGCTGGATGTTCTCTTTTATTCTGTCTTTCAAAATTGAAGAAATGTAAGAATATTGATATGTTTCCGTTTCCGTCAAGAGTCAAGACATTTTTAATTAACTGGTACCCAAAACCAAATAACCAATTCAAGCTTGTATTTCACTTAGGTGTTAACGTCAATTTCTCGTTTTGGATCTCTGAACTCCTTTTGCAGCGTCGTGAGAAGAGCCGTGGCAGCGGAAACCATTCAGCAAATTGTCCTCAACCTAGAACCGTTTATTCGTCGGGTGGTAAGTTAGGTCTTGATTGTTTAACTAATTTTTTTCTGAAGAATTACATTTACCATGAAATATTAAATCAAATTGTTCACATGTGTAGGGCAAATGATTTGAATAAAGTGATCTAGACTAATTGACTCCATTCATAACTGATAACCTTCGTGATCATTAAGTACTATCTGAACGAGAAACTGCTATATATATGAGCCGCTTATTGTTTCTTCTTTTCATGTCTTTCGTGTGAATCATGATCTCAAGCTTTATTTAGTTCCAAACATTATAGTTGATGTTAATTTTTAGGTGCGTGAGGAAATTCAGAATTTCTTTTCTGAGCACGGTCAATTACCACACAGGTATGGATGAAATTCTCTCGTTATTTCTAATACCTCAAAAAACTGCAAAGTATTGAATAAGATGCATATGGAAAGTAATTAATTAAACTCAAACCCAAATCCAAATTAGTAAGATTAGTAAGAATAAACACATTTGAAATATTTGAATCCAGATCAGAGATTTTTCTTCTGCAAATTAGAATATGTACTGTATCACAAGTTCTGAGTATAACTTGCATGCAATATTAATGTTAATGTGACGAAACCAACCATTCTTCGTCAGATCTCATCCTTTACGCATCCCAGAGGTGGAGGTCTCGCCTCCGCTAAAGCTTGTCTTTGCCAAGCGGCTTATGCTACCAATCTTCACCAACAACAAGCTTGTTGACATTGCGAATAACACAATTGAAATCCAGCTTGTGGATACAAGAACCAACTATCTGATCACACCAGCAAACGCTAATCTAGGCTCTTCAGTAAGACTAGAAGTACTTGTCCTGGATGGTAGTTTCAGATGCGAAGACGGTGAGGGGTGGACGGGTGATCATTTCAATACGGCAATTGTGGAGGCTAGAGAAGGGAAGAGACCATTGCTTGTGGGAACACTCAATGTGACAATGAGCCACCAGGGAGTTGCGGCCATTGATGATGTGTCCTTCACCGACAATTCAAGCTGGATAAGGAGTCGGAAGTTTCGGATTGGCGTGCGCATCATGCCACAAGCTATTATGGGGAGGATCCAAGAGGCAGTGAGCGAGAGCTTTACGGTGAAAGATCATCGAGGCGAATGTAAGTTTGATGCTCTCATGTGTGCGTTAGCTAGTAATCTTTCACAGTATCATTATCATGTCAGTATTAGTGCATGACACAGCTTATATAGTATGGCACAACATATGTAGTATACGTTTACTCATATCATATTAATTTGAGTTAATATTGTTTTAGCATAGCACAACATATATTGTATATAGAAAACTGAAAGAGAAGACAAATTAATCTTGCATCTCGTTTACCAGTGTATAAGAAGCATTTCCCTCCTTTACTCACTGACAACGTATGGAGGCTTAAAAACATTGGCAAAGATGGACCGGTTAACAAAAGATTGGAGTCCGAGGGGATCAAGAACGTCCAGGATTTCTTGAAGCTTAACACCATAGATCCTGATAAGCTTAAAAATGTAAGCATCGTATTCCAACTTGTGTAAAGCTTTGCACATCATATTTTATGCATGCATAGTACTGTTAATTATTTATTTGTTGCGAATCGTTCAGCTCGTTGTCATGTCAGATCGGCAATGGAGTACAACACTAAATCATGCTAAAACGTGTGATACGGGAGGGAAATGCTACGTTTTCAAGTCTGATGGGTGTGATCTTACATTCAGTCCTATAGGAGAGATCTTAGCAGCCAGAATCGGTGGCCAGATATGCTCTTTGCAAGAACTGCATCCACAACAAATGGTAACTATCAACACATTGGTTTATGGTTATTAATACTGTTTCTTTTTATTTCTTAAGATTTTGTAACACCTCAGACCAACACTGAACCCAGAATGTCACCTATACATTTTTCACTCTCAATTTAAGTCATAATTACTTATAATTCCAGCACCCAATGCATGGAATAAAACCCAAAATGGGTTACCTTTCATCAATCATAAAATATAAATGCATAAAGATAAACGTTCACATAGCTTTGGGATCTCGCGCCCAAAGACGCTCGGGGCCACGCACCCGAGAATGCCTGGAACCATGAGCCTGGGAACATTGAATAGCAACAAAACTAAATAAACAAACTATAACAAAATCAATTATGTTCCAACCATTAAGATAATTAAATCCATGTCTACTAATCAAATCTAGATGAAAGCACCAAGTCTCTAGGTTTAATGATAGCAAAAAAATAGTGATAACTGTGTGATTGATGGCATGTGATGCATATGTGCTACTTCCATCACATGTATGTCGCCTTCATTGATCATCTGAAAACATAACAAAGTAAGGGTGAGTTCAAAACTCAGCAAGTTCATAATAGAACAATAAACATACAACTTATCAATCATGAAGATTAATATCATCATCATTCATTTAACCACATCATCTTTTCATTAATGCAATGCTTAGCTATACTACATGTCGGACCCCGGGCTTTAAATACCTAAAGCCCTCGTGTGTGTACCATACTAGTCTCATGATCAGTAGTTAATTCAAACATCCACAACATTGATAATCACATCCATACCATTTATACATAGAACATGAAACAAATATTGGAATGAAACCCACTATTTTATAAGCTTTTTGTTTTTCTGGAGAATTGTTGCTGCTATTTTTCGGAAGGGTTTTTAACTTTTGTCTTTTTCCTTTATTGTTTGTTTGGATTTTTAATTATCATACTTCCTTTCAATTTGTTATAAATTCTCAATTAGGTTTGCATCTCTATAATTTGATTCTTAAATCTCACAACTCGACAAAAGTCTCGAATAAAGTCCAGGAAAACGAATGTCAATAAAATGCATTAAAAATATCACATTTTCAAACAATTAACAATGAACTAAAATTTTGGGATGTTACACTACATGTCCATATACACATCTCATAACTTATACCTGAGTGTTCACCCGTCGATGAACCACTCTTACCCCGTTCTCTTTCATACTCTATCTAACCTCCACTCCCATGGAGTCCCTACTGAAGTAGGCCTTTCTCTGGAGCGCTCCAGACTAATCATATGACTTCCTCATCAGACCTGGCTCAAATGCACTTCTCTCATGATGTGAATGCGAATTATGCAATGTTTTCCATTATCCATTAATATGATCCATTATCATCTTACTATCATCATTACAATGTCATTACCATGGTCATATCATCATCATTTTCATATTATCATCATGGCATTGTAAAAAGCGTGAATAAAGCATAAATATATCATGAAAATTTAATTGTAAAGGCAAATGTCAACAAACTGGTGTCTAGCTACCCTCTACCATACGCTTGTCTTTTAGCCACGGAAACCGGAACGATGCAAAGGTGATACAAAACTCGAAGAACCATGCCTAGACGCCTAGACAAAGCCAATAATTCACCTAAAAATTATGCAACAACAGTAGAAAAACATAAAACAAATCAATATCGCTCTTACACGCAAACCCAACATAATTAACCCCTCTTCACCAGACAATTAACCCATCCGGTGTCCTGGTGATCAAACAACTATAACGTTTAATCCTGGAATCTAAACATAGCAAACTCTATGTTTTCTGGAATCTACATAAAATTTGCTACACTTTCCTAGTTATGCACATTATCTGATTAAGTTGTCTAAATTCTTGTTTTTAACCTTGAAGGTCAATTTGGAACATTACTGAATAGTAGGCTTAACAATTTTATATCTATTTTTCTACCACGCAGAAAGTAGCAAACCTTACCATTTCTGGAAGCTATGGAAAATTGCATAAGTTTTCCTAGTCATGACCATAATTTAATTAGATCATCTACTGAAGGTAATAAAGCAAACCATACGACTACTATTAGCGGTGATGGAATTCTGGACAATAACTGATCTCCATAAGCCATAACTGTTACACCGTTTAACTAAATCCAGTGATCTTACACTCTATGGAAATGTTAAACAATAACATACAATTTTCATATATGAACAAGCTATGAAACAAGTAGGTACCCCAAAACTCCTTGCAAGGCTCAATGCACACGATTAACCAAAACATGGCATCACCAAAATACTAATTCCCGCTATTGGGATCTCCCATAATCTTTGAATAAACAACAATATAACAACGTAGCAAGGATTACCAGATCGTTACCCCTCGAAAACGGATAGCGAAAGAGATTGGATCACGAAACCCTAACTCGTTCCCTCTTCTCCTTTGATCTTCCTCTCCTTCTCCTTCCTTGCCTTCTCCTTGCTTCTCCTCTGCAGCAGCAGTAGCAACAACAACAGCTAACGGCGCGACAAGGCAGCGCTAGGGCCGCGGCAGGAGCTGGCTGCAGCAAATGCGCTAGGGCGGGAGCGGCTAGCGCTGCAGCCCTGCTCTCTTCCTCTTAAATGCAGCGGCACATGAGGCGCCTACGCCGAGTCCAACATGGACTTGGTTGGGCCCTGGCCCGGCCCACCTATTCCTCCCTTCTTTTTCTTTTATTTTTCCTCTCATTAAATCCTTTGTAGGCTTTATTTAAAACGAGATATTGCAGATTTCCTTATATATGCGTTGTTCTCGATTGCAGGTTCAAGTGAAGCAATTGGTCATCCAGGCATACCAGCGGTGGGATCAGCTAGAGGAAATGGTCGATGAGATGGCACTTGTTGCAAATAAAAGCTTAATACCATTTCGTGAAGAAAAGCCCACTACTTCATGCATAGCAGCAAGTAATGAAATATTGACTTTATATCCTCATAAAAAATGGATTATGCCATTATTTATTTCTCTTTTTATCTTTGAAAAAGAATGTCATTGTTTTTTCTTGGCCCATGCAGATTACATTGATCAAGCAGAGGCAATGATGGAGAATTCAGGTTGGGAGCCGAGTGAGAGCCAGGAAAGCATGGTCGGCTCAGGGTCTCAAAATGCCAAATATCTCAACAACATAGGAACGGCTACTTCCAATGCTGCAATGGCTAGCAACAACAGCGCCTTAGATTCTGCAGCAGCTGTTGCAGCTAATGATGCTATGTATTGGAGCCCAAGCACGTCAGCTGGTAATCACTTCAGCTGGCAGAACTCTACGAACCTTGATTGTTGGGATCAAGTGGATTAGTACTTCTTTATTCAGGTCACGATCCGAACGAGCAGTGGAAAATTCTGCCTTTCCAAATAAGCTATCAAATATCTAGCTTTTTGTGTACTTTTTGAATCCAATAAGCCTGAAGGAACACGGATTTCGTGACAAGGGGTTTCCGCGTCACCCAGTCCGCAGAAAAGTGTGCTTGAAGATTCGAGGCAGACGGAACATGGACGGAATCTTATCACACATTAGTTAAACTGGATGAAATCGTATGCTACCCCGCGCGATGAATTAATAGATGAAATTAATAGACGTCGATATTCTACATGATAAAAATTTTGTATGTACATTAATAATTTTTTTGGCTGTAAATTAATTACCAAGACGAAAATATGCCTGCCTAAATGTGTCTGATTGTCTAAACACGGTGAGCTAAAACACTAACTATATTATAGGCTGAAATAGACACCACAGCATCATAACATTTCAAGAGAACAACTTACCTCTATGCCAATGCTATCTTGCAGCTGCAGTAGCATTGCCTGAATAACTATCGAACTTAAAGAAGTGGCACAGATTCACTTAGTCTTAACGATCACTAAGAAAATTGATCTGAAGTGTCACAAGCAAAACAATTTGGGGGCATTGCCAAACATCAACGAGTGTATGAGACCTTAAACATCTACTTCTCTACAGACTCATCTACTCTCCCATTTAGGCAATTTTTTTGTGGTTCACTATGCAATTTAATAATTTGATGTATTAAAAAATGAATGCAAATATCAAATCGATAAATCCCCTCATGAGATTTTAACCAACACCATATATCTTAATCTTATGGTATTCTTAGTGACAGTCCATCATCAGGTGTAAAACAAGGTCTCTTTACGAGCGAAAAGGATATTTCATGCTAATAATAATTGTTGCATTATTAACATATGCTTAAACTGTATATAAGAAGTCACATATAGTTACAACCAACCTGCTAGAAGTTGCACTGTATCTTGGAAAAGCACGGCCATACATCAAAGGTGTCATTGGGGGTGGCTCGGCATTATTTCCAATGAGCTCGATCTTTGTTGCCTTCCCATCAAGTAGAACATTGTATCTCTTGATAGCATACAAAGCATCCACTTTTCTTGTAAAGACAACCTCCGCAGTTCCCTAACCAAAAAGTTGTCAAAGAAAGCCTGCAATAAAGTAGGGATATTTGGTACTAAAAGCAATACAATACTCAGTATTTACCTTTGATCCTCCATCCTTATCCTAGTTTACAGAATAACGCTTCAGCTCACCAAAACAACATAGCCCATCAGCTACCATCACATAACAAATCAGGACATGCGCTTAAAATTAACAAAAACTAAGAAGTGTGTACTGTTGCCTTCGGTCACAAATTATTAACAATTGTTACTCTTCACAATCTCCAGGACGTATTTGGACCAGTAGTTTTATCACAATGGGATGATACCTGTCGATGATCTAGTATCGATCTTACAAATGAATATTTAGGGGTTTCTTAGAACTAGAACCATACAGAGAAAGACACAGTGATTTATACAGATTCGGGCCTTCTCCTAGGAGAATAACAACCTTACTCTTGTGTTGTTGTATTGACTATGTTGTTTTACAATTGAGAAGGACATCACTAGAACTAATGCTTAATATCCTCTTGCTGTAATCTCCAATCGTGTCTCCGATCTGCTCGATCTCACGACGCTAGCCTTTATATAACGCATGATGGGGTAGTAGTTACTCCATGCCAAGAGGTGCCTCAACGCTTGATGAAATGCACACGTTGATAGGAGTTATTGTCAGAGAAATAACCCCCCACGTCGCTTGGCAGTTATCGTTAGAGACAGAGGCGTAATCATGCGGTTATCCTGAAGATATCGGTGTATGCTAACTGCTCTGTGTCTTAAACACATCGCATATGATTCCCTAGTCAATGGGACCCACATGTCTACATGCTTTGTTGACTATATGGTAATCATAATTGATCTGGTCATAGAAAGGCTTACGACCATGAGGTAGTCGTAAAACATCTTACGACCACAAGGTGGTCGTAGAACATCTTACAACCATACAGAGTAGTCGTAGGAGGGTTTACAACCAATTATCTTAAGCTTTCCCTTATGCACGATAAGGGGCATACTTAAGACTATTAGAGGATATTGCTATCTATAATAATAATTATAGATAAATAATTTAATTAATTGAGGATTATTAGATCATCATCATCTAGCCCCCTAATTTCAAGTGAAAATAACTTACTTGAAAGGAGGTCGCAGAACTGTAGTCGGAAGCAAAGTCTTTCCAACTAGGACCTCCTTTGGACCTCTTCCACTCACAATCACCCTCCAACTCACTCTCTGTGCGTTCGAGCGCAAGCCACCGAGAGCATTTGTTGTCCGCCATTGCCAGACCTTGGGGCCCTCGTCAACTTCAGAGCTCCAGTGGTTCTTTTGGCCCTTTGATGCGCTTTCTTTTGGACCGCTGGTCATCGCAAGTCCGGTCCCTAACTTATTTTTGGGTTGCTTTCACAGGAGCAGCTCGAATTGAAGTTCCCACAGTTGGCGGCCAAAAGGATACTTCATCGTTCCCAGCTCCGGTGAGTGCCCTCTGTTCAATTCTTTGCTACTGGACCAGCCACCCCGTGGTCATCGCGAAGGAATACTGATCATTCTTTTTGCATCTGCTGGCTCAGAGCGCTGGTCACCGCCATCTTCTTCATCTCCGGCGTGGGCTTCCGCCGCCAGCTTTTCTTCGACCTCCCCTGGACCTCTCCTGTGCCCTGGTAAGTTCCTTTTAGCCCTGTAGAGCTTAATCACTAGCTAGGTTAGCTCGTAGCGCGCCCTTTTCGCGTTTTCAGATTTTGCCAAAAACACTCCTCCGCCCCTCTCCGGCTCGCCGGCGTTACAGGCCCGCTCCGCCGTTGAGAGTGGTTCCAATATGTGCGCAATAGTATTAAGAACGTTTTCGTATAGTTGGTTAGCGCCGCCATGGTCTTGGTCGTCAGTGACGTGCCGGCGAGCTCAACGCGGTGCTCTGTACTTTGTCGGATGTTCGACAAGTCCTCGGACCTCCTCGGGTTGTTCTTGGCCGTCAATGACCTCACCGGGATTAGATCTGGGCCTTAGATTCATTTCTGGGAAAACTCTAGTCTCAGGACCTCCCCCTAGTTTTAATCCTAGCCGTTGAGACCTCCCTAGGCCTCACTACTACAAAACAGGCAATAGCAGACACCTCATCACAGACAGTTCCAAAGGAGCCGTCTGTGTTGAACTTCTGACGGTTCCCTTTGGGCAACTGTCGGGAACCGTCTGTGATATGTCCTCATCACGAACGGTTCTTATTACCAACCGTTTGTGATACTTCACAGACGGTTGGTAAAAAGAACCGTCTGTGATGTGGACATATCACGACGATTCCATATTCTGAACCGTCGTGAGTATCACGAGCGGTTCGTAACATGAACCGCTCGTGATGAGGACAACTTATCACGATGGTTTGTAAATAAAACCGTCAGGAAGTATCACGAGATGGTTTTATTTTTAAACCGCTGTGATAAGCTACTATCACAGACAGCTCTATTAAATAACCGTCTGTGATATTATTATCACAGACGGTTCCCATATAGAGCCGTCTGTGATATCCAACCTCTTCGTCTCCCGCGCGATGTACGTGTCTCTTCACCATCGCACAACCGTCTCTTCGTCTCGCACGCCGACGATACATGCGTCTCTTCGTCTCACGTGCCAGTTACTCCTAATTCTTTATAAGACGGAATAATTCACCGAAGATTAAACTCCTCCCATCGCTCTTCGTCTCACGGTTTTGAGTACGTCAATCGCCAAGGTGAGCATGCAGAGCGATCGAGCCAACACCAAGGCGAGGAGGTCGGTGATCGCCGCTCTTTCTCACGATGTCGTCGTCGACATCGTCGGCGTGTGGCATGAGCTCTCCTCGACCATGGAGGACCTATGCACCTACGATTAAGGTACGTACATCTTTATATCTACAATATACGCATATACATACTACTATTTATTCTAACATCTTGAATGTATGTACGTATAGTTGCAAGGCCTTGTACAAGGTGTCCAAGGAGCGCGCGTGGGAGGCGCGTGGCGCCGAGCGAGAGGAGGCGATGAAGTGGCGGGACAACGGCGCTACCTCGCCGTCGTCAACCACACGGCCGCCGCAACCCGGGCTTGTTTCATCGTCGACCTCGGGCTTGTCTTGCGCCCCAAGACATGCGGTAGCGGCCTCATGTTCCTTGAGCGGCGGCCGTGGTCGGCCACAGGCCGCGCCTACGTGCTTCGGTCTCCTCCTCTACGGCGGCGAGACACGCGGTTGGGAAGCACTACATCAGCCGGTCGAGGCGAGCCGACCGGCGGCGGTGCGAGCGGTCAAGACCAACCGGAGTGCGGGCGGTGCGAGGCTCGCCGCGGACATGGTCGGCGGCGTGGGAAGAAGGCCGGGCCACTGGGCCGGGTGTGGCGCTGTCGGAGGATGGCCACCGGCACGAGCAGGCGTGGTGTGGAAGGGTGGGGCGACTCGTTGTACTTCGCATGGCGGCTGCAGGATTAGGCATGAGTATACGGTTTCTTTGCAAAGGTGTTAGACTATTTGCCATAAAATTTTAGTTTTTAGGTTTCTAGAAAGGTGGTGCGGTGGACTATTTTCCAAATTAAATGAATTTTTAATGCACCAAAATATACTGATCCACAAGGACAGGAGCGATTACAATTCCACGTTGACATCAAAATATACGTCGACATATTACAAGTTCATAACACATGATATTATGGAATAAATTAATTACAATAGAGTAATTTCTTAATTAAAATATAGCCCTTCATGATGATCGACGCAAGATATAGCTAGCTTCCTCGCCGGTTCTTCCTCGAGCCCGATGTCGTCTCGAAAGGAGCAACTCGTCAAATTGATTGTATTCTTCCTCGTCCACTATATTCTCAACTCAGACAATCCTTCTTTTCCATGAAGAACTACGTGGCGCTTCTTATTTGCCGGTCGGTTACATAGAAGACTTGAACAACTTGGTTGCCAAGACGAATGGTTCGTCTTTGTATCCGGACACGATCGAGGTCCACGGTAGTGACGCCAGTGCTTGTCGACCTTCACATGTGGGAGATGGACCCAACGACACCGAAATAGGGGATCTTAAAAGCACATAGTCGAGCTCCCATATCTCCTCTATTTGCCCATAGTACGAGCTCCTCGACCCATCGATCTGAATGCATCTATCACGGACACCTGCTCGGATCAGGCTCTTCCTATCTCGAGTGCCGTATAAAATGTGTACCCATTTATGTCATATCATTGCCATGTGACAATTGTAAATTGTGGCCCTTTTGCCAACCATAGCAGCGTATCATCACTTGATGACCTCCCAGTCATGATTCGCACCTTTACCCATTCATTGAACCGACGGTTGTGCTCTCTCGTGATCCAAACCTCTGACCGGTCTGGATTCTGTTGGCGTACCATGTCTTTGTGCTCGTCGATGTACGAGGACACTTGGGTCATGTGTTGCAAGACCGTGAAATGGGCTTGGCGTGCGTATCGGATCGGAGTGATTGATTTCCTTCCGATGGTCCCGATACCATCCAGTCTTCCCTCATGACGAGATAGAGGCACACCTATCGGTTCCACCTGAGCCATGTAGTCGACGCAGAACTCAATGACCTCTTCGGTTGCATAACCTTCGATGATGTTGCCCTCCGGTCGAGATCGATTCCGTACGTAGGACTTGAGAATTCCCATATACCTCTCGAACGGGTACATATGACGTAGGAACACAGGACCGCATATATTTATCTCTTTCACAAGATGAACAATGAGATGGACCATGATATCGAAAAATGACGGAGGGAAATACATCTCAAGTTGACATAGAGTCGTCACCACCTCGGCCTGTAGAGCATCTAGTCCTTCGGGATCGATGACCTTCTAAGCAATTGAGTTGAAGAAATAACACAGCCTTAAGATTGCCACTCGAACCTTGTTAGGCAAGATACCCCTAATTGCAATAGGAAGCATTTGTGTCATCAGCACATGACAATCATGAGACTTCATACCAATTAATTTCAAATCTTGCATAGAAACAAGTTTCTTAATGTTAGCGGAGTAACCAGACGGGACTTTGACACCATGCAAGCTTTGGCACAATTCATTTCTCTCGCCTTGGACATAGTGTAGCAAGCGGTGGAAGGTATGTTCGTCCTTATCGGTCTCTTTCGATGCTAACTCGGTCCTTATGTTCATATCAACCAAGTCGCGTCGTGCGTTAACACCATCCTTTGTTTTGCCACTAATGTTCGTTGAAGAGACCAATCAAGCTTTCACACATTCTTCTCCACGTGCATGACGTCGATGCGATGACGAACTTCTAAGTGCTCCCAATAAGGCAAGTCCCAAAAATTGACCGCTTCTTCCGGATGTTCTTGACGGGTTTTAATTTACGTCCCTTCCCAAGCACAACATCGATATCCTTAACCATATCATAGACCTCTTTCCTCTAAAAGCCCTTGGAGCCGAATCGTCCTCCTTATTTCCGTCGAATTGTTTTTCATCTTGCGGTATGGGTGACTCACGGGAAGGAACCTACGGTGACGCATATACACGCTTTGCGCGAGTTGTTCACCATACACTCTCCGTAGCATCTAGCGGTGCGACAGGCTTTGGCTCCTTTCGCATCGGCCCGACAAGTTACCAAGGGCGGAAAATCATTGATAGTGCGAGAACAACATGGCGCGTAAAGAGAAGTTCTCTCGTTTATACGCATCCCATACTTGTACCCCTTCATTCCACAAAGTCACAAGATCATCCAAGAATGGTGCTAGGTACACATCAATATCGTTCCCAGTTGCTTGGCCCTTGGATAAGTAGTGACATCAAAATGTATACGCTTCATACACACCAAGGAGGAAGGTTGTACATACATAGGTTCACGGGCTAGGTGCTATATCGGTGCTCATGTTACCGAAAGGATTCATTCCATCGTACTCAACCCTAACCTTATGTTCCTCGGTTCCGCACCGAACTCTTTGAAGGTCCGATCGAAGTTTCTCCACCGGCGAATCGCGCAGGTGTCTTAGTTTTCCATCTTTCTTACGCTCCTCCGAGTGCCAACGCAGCAATCTTGCCTCCTTTCGGTTCGCAAATAAACGCTTCAAACGTGGGATTCTGAGCGATACCACAACACCTTAGCAGAGGTCCTTGCTTCACCTTAGCAGATTCTTACGCTTGTATCGTGTAACATCCCGAAATTTCCAAAATGCAAAAATCTGAGATTTTTAAAACTTTTTGTATGATTATCTCGTTGTCGTTCAGTTTATCCGCAATTTTAGTGAGTTATTTGATCTCGCATTTCTTTTACCAAAGACAATGTTATGAAATGAAAACCCTAAATAGAAAACCCTAGAAACATAAAATTGTAAAAGTAAAAGAATCGATACAATTAAATCATCATAACAAAATTAACTTAAAATATTGCCCAGAAATATTACTAAAGTAAACCCTAGGTCAAAGACATTCCGTAACCTAAATCTCAGAACATATTTTGCTAACCTAAAGTCCTACCTCGGTCCTTAGCACCTTAGCGCCACAACGCATCTCTCACCCCTAGCATCAACCGTCTTGGGCGACATGCCACTTTGTTCATCCGGCACGGTGAAACGCGGCGTGTCCCTTCTTTTCCGTTCTCGCTAACTCCTTCGCTTCTCTCCTTCAAATCTCATCTAAAAACTCAAAACCAAGCCATGCATGTCGTACCACCGTGATCGTCATCGCACGAGCAACCCATTTCTGCAACTTGTTTTGCATGCATGGCGCTTTGAGCGATTTCAAGAAGAGAGGATAAGTCGCAGATAAAACACTGTGTGTTCATTCTCTCCCAACTTCTCTCCTCGCAATCACAATCAAAACCAAAAATCATGCAATGCATGTTATATTGTTATGCGTTCGTTGTTGCGCAAGCATTTTATTTTCGCAAACGGTTCCCTCATGCAAGGTAATTCGAGCAAGTTGGAAAAATGAGAGAAATACATTGGTATTCATCTAATTCCTGCCATTTCTTCACCCCAACCGAATAACATCACCCCGCCCCACCCATTCCTTCCATTCCCTCTCCTCCTTTTCTTGCACGACAGGAGCTCAAGCTTGCGCCGGCCCCTCCTCCACCGAAGTTCTCCGCCACCCCACCGCGCCGCCGCCACCCTCTGCTGCTGCTGCCATACCTCCGGCTCAGCCGCCTTAGAGCTGCCGCGCCCCCAGCCTTCCTTCCCACCGAGCTCTCCTCCCTCGCCGCCTCGGTGCGGCTGCCGCCTTCCGCTCCTCCTGTCGCGCGGCATCGGCAAGCCGCGCGCCTAGAGCTCATCGCCGGATCTGCGGCGGCCTGGCCACCACGGCCTGCCTCGCTTTCCTCGGCTCCACCCGGCCGCCTACCAGCGCCGGCTCCTTCCCGAGCCGTCGCGAGCTCGGCCGCTATTCCGTCTCGGCTCGCCCGCCTTCTCCCTCCACCGGCCGGCTGCTCCACCGCGCGCCTCTGTTCTTCCCGTCCGAGCCGCTCGCACCTCCTCCCGGTGGCCGCCCTGGCTGCTTCCACCTGACGCCGCCAAAGTGCCGGCGGCGACATGCACGACCTCCTCCCGGGCTGCGCGCCACACTGTGCCTTGACACATGTGCCGCCTCTCGCCGCGGCCCCTACGAGCCATTTCGGCTTCAACTTGATTGCTCTCTTCGTGTTTGTGTAAATGCCTCAAAGCATGTATTGTTTCTCTGCGGTGGAGCTCGCCTCGCCATCCCTGTCCCTTTCATCCGTGCTCAGCTGCGCGCCATCAACCCTCCTGCGCGCGGTCAAGCCTCTTGGCCTAGTGTTTTTGTCACTGCTTGTTGCGTCACTGATGTCCAAATTGCTAGCTTCAGTTTCCTTCATGCAATTTGTGCTCTCCATTGTGTGTTTGGTTTTGGATTAGATTGATTATCATGTCGGTGTTGAGACGGTACTTGAAAGATCTTGATTCAATTAGCACTTTTAGCTAATCGCGATGTATTGATTACGAGAGTGCGTGTATAATAACACCGTGATGTGGCTTAGAGTTCGATTTGTGGTTGAATTGGATTTGTAGGATTTATGCTAGTATATACTTATACCTCTATTACATCAATTAGTGATTGGTTTAGGATTTTAAAGGGTAGTCGATGTGGCAAGTTAACAATTTTCGAGTAGTAAGGCAATAAGTTATCTGCATCTTTGAAAAATTTATTAGTGGTGCTTCGGATTGTGCATAGTTAAGTGTCAGTAAGGCCTAATTCGGTTAGAAATCTGAGTAGCATTTAGTAGTTGGCTAATTAGTTAGTCAGTGTTCCAATAGCAAATTTGTAGGTCTAAATGAACTTATAGCAGTGAGGGCTGCATAGAGTAGTCAGCTATTTAAATGGAGGTAGTATGCTTCTTAGATAATAGATTTTCAGATAGAAGCTGATGAAATGATGAGTTGTGTTGCATGTGTAACATTCAGTGGACTCCTTTTTTTTGTCTACTTCTCTGTAGTCTCTTTAGCTCTCTATGTGTATGAGTGGTAGTAAGGCTCATTCCATTAAGTTGGTTAGTAGAAGCATGATTAAATCAGTTAATTTGTAAGTGCTCGATTAGTAAACTATCATCTAGTCAAGGAAAAGGTTTAGTGAAACTAAGTAATCTAAGAGGAGAACATATGAGAGGATTGATTTTGACTGTATGTTTATCGTGAAAAAAAAAAGAAGTGAGTTTGGAAAGAACAGTAATAAGAAATCCTATATAATTTAAATAATCTCGAATCCATAATCAGCTAATTTGTTGTTCCAATTCATGATCTATCTTACGTGTTATTGATTTTTGAATCTTTTGTTGGCGTTCTCGTGTTTATTGATTTTTGTTTTTTACGATTTGGCATTTTTTTATCGCTAGATGACGTTGATATCGAGAGTGATCCTCTGCAGCAAGATGTTTATCGCTAACAAAGCAAAGGCAAGCAGTTTGATCATATCCAGTTCATTCCCATTATTTTCAAGTCTAATATTTTGTTTAACTTGTATGTATGCATGCTTTTGTGTCAAAGTAATTTTGTCGATTAGAGGTAGTTAATCCCATTGCATTGTTGCCACGAAAATTGTTCACCCCTGCCACTACCTTAGGAATATTATTCTCCTTTGGTGAATTAGAGCCCGGTGAATGATTTAGGGCCTTTTATTTGTATTTACGATATGATGCTTAGCCATGCTTAGATACCGGTAGAATTGGGTAGTTATCGACTTAGTCGGTAACTTTGATCACACAAAATATTATATCTTTACCTTTTCAGCCTTCGTGCTATGATATTTGTGAAAACTAAAAATAAAACAAAATGATTTGGACTTGGGCACAATGGTAAGTTGGTGTGCTTTTGGGTGTGACTGGAAAGGTGCCCAAGTCAATTAAGGACCGAGTTACTTGCGCCACCGTACTGAGCATTTTGCGTGCTAACCACACTAGAGTATATGGGACCTCTCTTGACTTAGTACTTTGGTGTGTATTGGCTCCGGGTCGCAGGAGGTCGCAGGAGGGATGGAGGTGGGAGCATGGTAGTTGTCCGGAAAGCTTTATCCTGAGTGGGTAGTTGTCTTTTCGGCTTTACCATGTAAGCGTATGGATTTCTATCCATACGAGCGGCTCGTAGTTAATACACAATATTGGAAAACGTCTTGTTAGACTTAGCCGTGCCTGCATACCAAAGGAAGTATGCTAACCGTGGCTGGTGGAAAGGCGGTCTAAAGTGTGGGTACATTGGTACACCCCTGCAGGGTTAAAACTATTCGAATAGCCTCGTCCTAGGTTATGGACACGCTCGGATACGCCCCCCAAGAACTAGACTCCAACATTTAATTAAAACTTGACGGGTTGGTATGAACGGGTGTTCATACTATTGTTGTGATGGCCATTGGGTTGGTCATCTCGAGGATGTCTTTTGTCACTACTTACCGTATCATTTGTTATTTCGCAAATAAAATTTGAATTGTTAAACCGCCTTCAAAACTATTACATTATTGCAAAAGAAAACTTGCTTTCTGCTAAAAGTAAGTCCAGAGCCCCCTCCACTTAAATAAAGCTTGCATGTAGTTAAATTATAGTTCTGTTACCCTTACACGTCAGTCTTGCGGGTACAAAGACAATCTTTGTACTCAGGTGCTTTGCTTAATGTTTTTGTTGCAGAGGAAGAAGGTGAGCCCCAAGGGTTTCCCTTTTGTGAGAAGTGCTGCGGGTTTGACGACTAGCTTGGCGGCCCGGTTGGTTGCCTTGTGGGTAAAGGCACACTAATTGGCTATTTTATTTATCGCCATCTTATGGCTTTTGCTTCCGCTGTGTAGTTTGTAATTATCTTGTAAGTTCTTTCTGTTGTATATTATGAAGTTTTGATATTGTAACCTCTCGTGTATGGATTTGATGCATGATTTTGTAGCAGGTGTGTATCTGCATTTAGGAAGTATACACATCCACGAGGCTTGGTTTATTTGAATTGTGATGCTAGGGTCAATGGAAGGCTAAGCATTACAAGTCGAATAAACTGGGGTCCTCACAAAGTTGGTATCAGAGCTGTGCTGACCGTAGAAACCCTTAGCTTGGTCGTCATTAGGATATTTTGAAAAAATTATTTTCAAAATGTCAAATGAGTTATGAAAACTTAAGTAAGTTCTCAGATTTTACTCCTTACCTATCTTAGCTTGCTCATCTCGCCTTATTCTTGTTGAGTTTTCGAAAAAGTTGTTCCCCTCTCTTCTCCTTTCAAAGTTAGTTCATTATCGGTTAAATTTGGTCTGGGGAATAATGAGTGTTAAAAACATGAAGTGTTGGTTGTTATTTAGTGAAGATTCGAATCACTCGGAGTTGAAGCACTCATCTCGGAGCTTGGATACAAGATCTGGATAGCAAGCACAAGTTTCGGACTGCGAGCACTTAGTTCATCGTTAGGATTAAAAATGAGATGTTAAATCAACTAAAATTCATGGGATTAAAAGGGTAAGATGCGATATTAGATGACTAGTGCCTAATGCACCCTTATATGGTTTTTACCATGCCTTTTAGATGCGTTAGAACTCGAGTTGTATTCTGAAATGTTATCATCCTAAACGATTGCTCGTTCATTCAATACGAGATAGTCGTGCCGGGAAGCAAATATTTTGCTTTGTGGTTTTGCACTGGTCTTATGCTTTTAAACAAATATTTGGAGTTATTTCTTGCTTGTTATGTGTTTGCAATTGGGTTAGGGTAATGTCTATTTCCTCTAGACGATGCCTTATTGCGATATTAGGATTAAAATTAGGGTTTACTCTTAGAGTATGCACGCCCTAATGATATTACTTAGTTTGTAGACGTTAGATTGTGTAACCACTTGCTCTCTTTGTTCCAAATAGTTGCACATTGCCTACGGACGACATGTATAGCAACTATGTCGGAACCTTTTGGAGTAGTTAGTACATGCTAGAATTAAATTGCATACTCATTGCCATTCCCTCACCTTATGCCCATTCTTTCCTCAATTTATCTTATATGCACCGAAATATTTAAGGGGGGTAGAAGATACCTCAAATTTCTTGTTAGGCATCTTGATTCCCACACTTTGATCATGCATATAGTTTCTAAATTAACTTAAAGCATGTCATGTTGCTCAAGTTGCATAAAACAAGAAGCATGTAAGCGTGCATGTAAGCATTTGCACTCTCATTAACCAAAATTTTAAAATTTACCTTAGGACTAATTTGCACACATGCATCCCCTCCTACATTCGTCATGTGCATTTCCTGCCCCGGCCAAGCAAATAGAACCAGATAAGTAAGGTTAAGTGAGACCACCTTAAGTCTTGTTTGCTTTCTCTTCTGCACTGAATCCTGGTATTGATACCAGATTACCATCTAGCCAGTCTTTCCGTCCTATCGATCGATGCCCCTTTCCAGTCGACTGAGTGAAGCCGAATCTTTCGTACTACCAGAAGACGACGTGAAGCATGATGTCAAATTATCTTCGGATCAAGAAAGGAGAGGTTAAGCAAAGCAATGGAAAGGAAAATGTGGCAGCAACGTCAGGATACTGCGTCATGATCTTCCAGCACTATCTCTAAAGGAAATCAAGACAACAGATGCTGCATTTCGTTTAGAGTTGAAAAGAACCACTTAGGAAACACTTATTAAAGGGACATTAGAAATCCTTTAACAAAGCTTCCCACTTTAGAATCTAAAACTTTTGAAGAACCTCTCTGGATTCGGAATTGAGTTCGGTTCGCGTCGAGATCCGAAAAGTGACCCCGTAACCAAACCCACCTAGGTTACCACAGCCTTTCGTTCTGACTTCCGAACTACCGGAATCTCGGGACGAGATTCTGTTTAAGGGGGGTAGGTTTGTAACATCCCGAAATTTCCAAAATGCAAAAATACGAGATTTTTAAAACTTTTTGTATGATTATCTGTTGTCGTTCAGTTTGTCTGCAATTTTTGTGAGTTATTTGATCTGCATTTCTTTTGCCAGCACAACTGTATGAAATGAAAACCCTAAATAGAAAACCCTAGAAACATAAAATTGTAAAAGTAAAAGAATCAGATACAATTAAATCATCATAACAAAATTAACTTAAAATGTTGCCGGTAAAATATTACTAAAAATAAACCCTAGGTCAAAGACACATTCGAACCTAAATCTCAGAACATATTTTGCTAACCCTAAAGTCCTACCTCGGTCCTTAGCACCTTTTCCACAGCGCATCTCTCACGTTAGCATCAACCGTCTTGAGCGCCATGCCACTTTGTTCATCCAGGCACGGGTGAAACGCCAGCGTGTCCCTTCTTTTCCATTTCTCTAACTCCCTTTCTCTTCTCTCCTTCAAATCTCATCTAAAACTCAAAACCAAGCCATGCATGTCGAACCACCGTGATCGTCATCGCACGAGCAACCCATTTCACAATTGTTCAAAATGCATGGCGGTTTGAGCGATTTCAAAGGAGAGGATAATCGCGAGGCAAAACACGTGTGTTCATTCTCTCCCCAACTTCTCTTCTCGCAATCACAATCAAAAACCAAAAATCATGCAATGCATGTTATATTCACCGCCTCATTGTTGCATCGCGCATTTATTTTATAAGCGGTTCCCCCATGCAAGGTAATTCGAGCAAGTTGGAAAAAAGAGAAATACATTGGTATTCATCTAATTCCTTGCCATTTCTTCACCCCAACCGAATAACATCACCGGCCCACCCATTCCTTCCATTCCCCTCTCCTCCTTTTCCGCCGGCTTCAAGAGCTCAACTGCCTCCCCCTCCTCCCCATGCCGTTCTCCACCACTCCCGGCCGCCTCCCGTACCCCCTCTCTCCCACCGCTGCCTCCTCCTCTCGGCCGCCTTAGCCGCCGCCGCCTTCGGCTCCTCGCTTCCCACCGAGCTCTCCTCCTCCTCCACTCGCCGCCGCCTCCCAACCCCGGCCTCCTCCTCCTCGCGCCATCGGATCCGCCGCCTCCACCGTCATCGCCACGGATCTGCCGATCCCACCACGGCCACAGCCACGCTTTCCTCGGCTCCAACCCGTGGCGCACACTGAGCTGCGTCGCCTCCTTCCCGAGCCCGTGCGCTGCTCGTCACCCGCCTACTCCGTCCCGCCCGCCCGACTTCTCCCTCCACCGGCCGTTGCCCGCCGCCGCGACCTCCTCCGCTTCTTCCTCCGAGCCTCGCGCCTCCTCCCGGCTGCGCCAGCTCTGCCACGAGCCGCGCCAAGCCACCCCGCGCGACATGCACGACCTCCACGCCAGGCTGCGCGCCACGTGGTCGCCTTGACTGGTGCCGCCTCCGCGGGCGCCCATACGAGCCATTTTCGATTTCAACTTGTTGCTCTCTTCGTGTTTGTGTAAATGCCTCAAAGCATGTATTGTTTCTCTACAGTGGAGCTCGCCTCGGCCATCCTGTCCCTTTCATCAGTGCTCAGCTCTGCCCGTCGACCCTCCTCGCCGTCGGTCAAGCCTCTTGGCCTAGTGTCTTTGTCATTTCTTTGTTACGTCACTGATGTCCAAATTGCTAGCTTCAGTTTCCTTCATCGCAATTTGTGCTCTCCATTGTGTGTTTGGTTTTGGATTAGATTGATTATCATGTCAGTGTTGAGACTGGTACTTGAAAAGATCTTGATTCAATTAGCCCTTTTAGCTAATCGCGATGTATTGATTCTGAGAGTCTGTGTATAATAACACTGTGATGTGGCTTAGAGTTCAGATTTGTGGTTGAATTGGATTTGTAGGATTTACTGCTAGTATATACTTATACCTCTATTACATCAATTAGTGATTGGTTTAGGATTTTAAAGGGTAGTCAGTAATGGCAAGTTAACAATTTTCAGAGTAGTAAGGCAATAAGTTATCTGCATGCTGAAAAATTTATTAGTGGTGCTTCGGATTGTGCATAGTTAAGTGTCAGTAAGGCCTAATTCGGTTAGAAATCTGAGTAGCATTTAGTAGTTGGCTAATTAGTTAGTCAGTGTTCCAATAGCAAATTTGTAAGGTATAAATGAACTTATAGCAGTGGGGGCTGCATAGAGTAGTTAGCTATTTACATGGAGGTAGTGTGCTTCTTAGATAATAGATCTTGAGATAGCAGCTGATGAAATGATGAGTTGTGTTACATGTTGTAACATTCAAGGGGACTCCTTTTTGTCCACTTCTCTGTAGTCTCTTTAGCTCTCGTGTGTATGAGTGGTAGTAAGGCTCATTCCATCAAGTTAGTTAGTAGAAGCATGATTAAATCAGTTAATTTGTAAGTACTAGATTAGTAAACTATCATCTAGTCAAGGAAAAGGGTTAGTGAAACTAGTAATCTAAGAGGGAATATATAAGAGGGTTGATTTTTTGACTGTATGATGTCATGGTTGTATTCATAGATAATAGCATCACCGAAGCTCTAGGTATCGTCCGTCGTCATTCGTTCTCAGTAGCAATAACATGACAATTTTCAGATTTGCCGATAGGATTATGTCTTGGTTAGTGCGGTGAGTTAGATATGTTTCGAGTCACTTAGTTGGTTGGACTATTATTCGGTAGTAGTAACCTAATCTGAAAAATAAGCCGCGCTGATCCACATAATCAAGCAGTGAAATCTTTGTTAATGTGAAAATAAGTGAGTTGGAGAGAGCGATCAGAAGAAATCCTATCTAATTTAAATAATCTCCGAATCAGCTAATTTGTTGTTCCTAAATCCATGATCTAGTTTTCGGTGTTATTGATTTTTGAATTCATTGCGTTACGTGTTTATTCCACTGTTTTTTCGCTTTGGCGCTTTTATCGTTAGATGACGTCAGTATCGAGAGTGATCCTCTACAGCAAGTCAAATATCTCAAACAAAGCAAAGGCAAGCAGTTTGATCATATCCAGTTCATTCCCATTATTTTCAAGTCTAATACTTTGTTTTCCTCGTACGTATGCATGCTTTTGTGTCAATGATTATTTTGTCGATTAGAGGTAGTTAATCCCATTGCATTGTTGCCCTGAAAATTGTTCACCCCTGCCACTACCTTAGGAATATTATTCTCATCGTGAATTAGAGCCCGTGAATGATTTAGGGCCTTTATTTGTATTTACGATATGATGCTTAGCCATGCTTAGATACCGGTAGAATTGGGCGGTTATCGACTTAGTCGATAACTTTGATCACACAAAAATTATTATAACTTTATGATTCAGCATTTTTGCTATGTTTAATTGTGAAAACTAAAAACTGAAAATAAAATGATTTGGACTTGGGCACAATGGTAAGTTGGTGTGATTTTTGGGTGTGGCTGGAATGGTGCCCAAGTCAACAAGGACCGAACATCTTGTTACACTAAACTAGCATTCTTGCGTGCTAACCACACTAGAGTATATGGGACCTCTCTTGACTTAGTACTTTGGTGTGTATTGGCTCGGGTCGCAGGAGGTCGCAGGAGGGATGGTGTTGGGAGCATGGTAGTTGTCCAAAAGCTTCACCCGTGATGGGATTTGTTGTCTTTTCGGCTTTACCATGTAAGCGTATGGATTTCTATCCATACGAGCGACTCGTAGTTGATACACAATATTGGAAAACGTCATGTTAGACTTAGCCGTGCCGCATACCAAAGGAAGTATGCTAACCGTGGTCGTGGAAAGGCGGTCTAAAGTGTGGTACATTGGTACACCCCCAGCAGGTTAAAACTATTCGAATAGCCTCGTCCCTAGGTTATGGACACGCTTGGGGAGGTCTTCCAAGAGTTAGACTACAACCTTTAATTAAAACTTGATGGGTTGGTATGAACGGGTGTTCATACTATTGTTGTGATGGCCATTGGGTTGATCATCTCGGGATGTCTTTTGTCACTACTTCATCAGATCATTGTTATTTCGCAAATAAAATTGAATTGTTAAACCGCCTTCAAAACTATTACATTATTGCAAAAGAAAACTTGCTTTCGCTAAAAGTAAGTCCAGCCCCCTCCACTTAAATCAAGCTTGCATGTAGTTAAATTATAGTTCTGTTACCCTTACACATCGAGTCTTGCGGGTACAAAGACAATCTTTGTACTCGGTGCTTTGCTTAATGTTTTGTTGCAGAGGAAGAAGGTGAGCCCCAAGGGTTTCCTTTTGTGAGAAGTCTTTGCGGGTTTGACGACTAGCTTAGCGGCCGGTTGGTTGCCTTGTGGGTAAAGGCACACTAATTGGCTATTTTATTTATCGCCATCTTATGGCTTTGCTTCATTGTGTAGTTTGTTATTTATCTTGTAAGTTCAATTCTGTTGTATAATTGAAGTTTTGATATTGTAGCCTCTCGTGTATGGATCGATGCATAATTTTGTAACGGGTGTATATCATTTTTGGAAGTATACATATCCACGAGGCTTGGTTTATTTGAATTGTGATGCTAGGGTCAATGGAAGGCTAAGCATTACAAGTCGAATAAACCGGGTCCTCACAAAGTTGGTATCGTAGTCAGTCTCGACCGTAGAAACCCCTAGCTTGGTCGTCATTAGGATATTTTGAAAAACTTATTTTCAAAATGTCAAATGGGTTATGAAACCCCTAGCTCATCTTGCCTTATTCTTGTTAAGTTTTCAAAAAAAAAAAAAAAAAGGTTGTTCCCCTCTCTCCTCATTTCAAAGTTAGTTCATTATCGTTTAAATTCGGTTTGGGGAATAATAAGAACTTTTAGATGCGTTAGAACTTGAGTTGTATTCTGAAATGTTATCATCCTAAACGACTGCTCGTTCATTCAATACGAGATAGTCGTGCCGGAAAGCAAATATTTTGCTTTGTGGTTTTGCACTGGTCTTATGCTTTTAAACAAATATTTGGAGTTATTTCTTGCTTGTTATGTGTTTGCAATTGGGTTAGGGTAATGTATATTTCCCCTAGACGATGCCTTATTGCGATATTAGGATTAAAATTAGGGTTTACTCTTAGAGTATGCACGCCCTAATGATATTACTTAGCTTGTAGACGCTAGATTTTGTAACCACTTACTCAAACCATCCTCTTTCTTAAAACACTTTTCTCTTATTAAATAAACTCAGGATAACACACTATTCCCATTGTCAAGAATTTGATCACAAATTCCACTCACATCATTCTACTAGAAGCACAACGGTATCTTTTGCAAACAGAACTCAAAGAATGTAAGAGTAAAGAACTCTCAAGCATCACACTAGCCACCACTTTCCTTCAAAGGACCACGATCCAAATCAAAGGATTCACCACAAAATATTTCTACTCGTCAAGTAGACAATTGGAGAACCACACCACATAAGCTAAGAGTGAAAAAATCACTCGACAAACCAAAACAATCAATTTCTTTTCCTAATCGAAAACACTACGCCTCAACATCGTTAACTCAATTTGCAAATGGTCTCGCCAAAACACACAGAAAAACAAGAATCAAGAGAGCATCGCACTACTTGACATAACAATAATTTCCCAATTCATTTCTTTTAATAATTTAACTTCCTTGAACCAAGGATTTTCAAATCATTACCCAACACACCAACTCATTTATCTCAAGTTGGCCACCTCAACAATTAGCTCAATTGAGTACATCATCTACACCATTGTAGATAGACTCTCTGGCCCCGCAAATCATACTCTAGCCAAAACCACGACCAACAAAGGCCATGAACCCACAACAATTACCATGTTCTTAGAAGAAGAGGTAAGAAGAAATAAATTCCAGCATCTGAGAAAATGGTCATCATCACGGTAGCCAAAAGACCAAAAGAAAAAAATAGCAATGAGGTTGGAAAACACAAGATAAGATCAATCAGACCTCAAATACTTCTAGTACAACTTTTCCTTTCAATAAGAAGCAATTTTCTTTGATTAAAACATTCCGTCATTTCCAACAAAGGATGCTTGAAGACCACAACACGAGATTCGGATAAAAACCAAAAGATCATTCAACATGTCGCTTTACTCAAAACAACCTCGGCTATCACACAAGTCATAAGGTACAAAAAGATTCCAACCAGAATCTCACACCCTTCAATGCAATTAGTATTATGGAATTAACAAATTTCTTTATTTTATTTTTTAAAACATTCAACACAATAATCACAACTACATGCTATCGATTGTATTCACAACAAGATAAAACATTCTTTGCAAAAAAATCAACATATCATCCCACTCCTTCATACTTTTCCAAAAGGAACATCATAAATCACTTCATCATGCTCTTATTATCCAAATAAGATTCCAACTACTTGATCTAGTTAAACCTAGTGCATAAGCCATCATATTAAAACAAGCTCTTTAACAAGATGATATTAGAACATAACAACTTCACAAAACATGCTAGTATGAATCTCTTATTAGATTCCATACATTTATCTCGTACTGATGCTCAACTCTAGTTTAGCAAAAGGTAATTACACTCTAGCCATTGCTGTCAATAATTGACTATTAATTTTTCATCAGCATAGCATTAATGATCCTATCTCTAATTTTGCAATCCCAAAGACAATAAAGAGCACATATTCGATACTCCACCTTATGTTAAGATATTAAAAAAAATAAAATAACTTTAAACATCAATAATACCAGCTTTATGAGACAAGATTCCACAAGTCAATACATCAGCCTGTATCCATTTCTTTATACATATTTCAACAATTTAGCATGGTAAAAGTTACATAAATTTAACAGTTGTACATGCTCATCAAGTATGTAAAGAGAGGACCTATAAAAGGTTAATCTTATTAAGGCAATATTCCAACACCTCCTTACTTGACCATCCCGAATGGTCAGATTAATTACTTAAGATCAATCAATCCAATATATCCAACAAGTTGGGAAAATTAAACAACTACAATAATCAAACAATTGTTTTCATATTCCTTGATAAATGCATGAGTTCTACACATGTATCGCTAAATTTCTTAGCCATAGATCTTCAACAAACTACAACAGACAACATCATATTAATCGACTTCACTTCTAAAGATGTTAGTAGAACTTAATGATGTACCACACTAACTTTTCAACTTGATAATTCACAATCTATCAATTATTTACATAATTTCCACCTACTACTTAAACACAACAAAACATCACAAAGGGGTTTTAACACTCCCTTCTAGAGAGAAATCAAACTTCAAAAGTCGAAATAACTCGGAAGAAATGCATAGAGTCAATGCTTCCACAAGTTAATGAACTTCCACATAAAGCTTTGATTCTCTCTCAAAAAAATCAAACGAAATACAAGAGTCATGTTTTCCAGCAAAGAAAGATGGAACAACACGGAAAATACTAGTCTCTCCAAAAGCACTGCCACGGCGGTCAAACAACCCATCAATCGAAAAGAAACAATACTTGGCCTCAAGAACAATCAGAGGCCTAATGACAACCAACAACCGCAATAAACAACTAACCGAGAGAAAATCATTAATCGTAATAGGCCAAGAATCGCCAACATCAATTCAAGGAGGATAACACTTTTCTAAGAAACTTACCCAAGACATCCGCAACTAAGTTACCCGAGTCAGCATCAAAATCCCGTTACTACGAACGGGGTATAAATCGCAATGCCCAAGGCAACAAGCGCAATCCCAACCTCATATCATTGACTATCCTCACTCAAAGCACCATATAAACAAATCATAAACATACAAGATTATCTCCAAGCATGAATCATCAATATAACATGTCAAAGCATGAATGCAATGCTTGTCCCATCCCATCCTCTCATGCACCATGTGTCAATTTAATATTTTTAATTACCACGGACCTAAAGCCCGCTCTGATACCAACTGTAACACCCCAGGACCCACATTACCCTGGAATGCTACTAAACCACTCTACAGCTAGCCAATAATTTCAAGATAAATTAATTCGGCAACATCTCTAGACAAAAAGCATTAAGCGGAAGCATAAACATCTAAGGGAATAAAGATAACGTAACAAGTTCAATAATTAAACAACCTCTGCAGATTAATCAAAGAATGGTTCACAAGTCCATCCTTATTAAATAACATAATCCTCCACAAATAGTTAAGCATTTGGCTAGAATTTCATCGACTTTATTACAACATGAGTTGATGAACCATGTGCATTATTGTGGTGCCGCTCTACCCATCCCATGAATGCTCAACAATCACTGTAGGGGAAAAGAAAACAAGGGTGAGATAAAAATCTCAAAGAACAAAACTGCTTAACCTGGCTATTCAGACTACAAACAAACATACAACATCATTAAAGTATCCAAATATCCACACCCATAATGTGAATCCACATTCATTTACCAGCCAATTAAACTACAAAGATATTAAGCATCAATATCCAATCCCCATAATGATCACAATTATAGCCTCAACCATATTTACTACCAATGATAGTAAAATATTAACAATTGAATCTTGATCAACTGCTCCATGTTAATCACCACTACCACTACCAATGACAATAAAGTATTAGCGTGTTTTACCTCATAACTTTACTATTTCTCGCATCCACAACTGCTATCCACAATTACCACAAGAGAGAAGAATCTCATGCCACAACCACAACCTCTACCATACCACAAGGGGTGAACCCCATTCCACAACCACAACCACATTACTCATACCACAAGAGACTCTCATGAGTCAATTTCCACATTACAACCTGTGAAGTTGCGTTTGTTTGCAAAAAATAACTTCACCTCAATATCTTGCACAAGTATACAAATGATCTTTCCATAATGTAATGCATATGTATGCTATGCTCCACGCACCTTTACCCAACAAGGTAAAGGTATGCATCGTCTACGACAATGCACGATGTTGTACAGTCTGATCGCGGCTATAAGCGGCGACATCCACAATGCAAATGTCATGATATGTCATGAATGATATGATAATCATAAACCACAAGAATTTAACCACGAAGGTCAACAACATACTCATCATGAATATTTTCTCATAATCCACATGTGTCTCATTAAGCACAATACCATCGTGTCATAAGACCATTACCACATAACCCACACACGATTCACCAAGATCAAAATCAATCGATATAGATGGAACTCTATCACATAGACCACCACATGATCATCATGAAAATAACCACAAGGAATTAACAACATGTCCACCTTGAGTTTATTTTCATATTCCGCATTTGGCTCATTAAGCGAATTACCACGATACTACCCAAACTCATCCAAACATAGCAATTGATTAATATCTTGCTACCACATTTTACTTGGAAAACATGTAACCATGGCATATCATTTAACATTACGTCAATCATGCATAGTTCAAATAGTAAGAAAACGGGTTAAGCCGTAGCACAACCGCTACATTTACTTGCCTTCCACGATGCGGCGCGTTAGCGGCAAAGCTGATACTCCTAAACCTGAGGCTTCACCTCCTAAACAGGTAAAATAATTTCAATTAAGACATAATATACTCAGCGCTACTAATCGGCATTCTACAACGCTTACTTGACGACTCAAAACGAGTTTACAAAGCTGAAACCGAAAACAACGTTTCCTGCCATATACTGATTCTGAACAGCAGCACGGTAAATGACATAACTCATGAACTGGAAGTCAAAATGAGGTAAACCCAATTTCTGTAGATTCTTAACTGAATAATCTACAATACTCTAGTTGACACGATAAACCAATTCGGCCATAATATTAGGCTAACCATTGTCTGAACTTTCAGTACAGAAACTGCCTACACAATCGAACAGCAAAACTAAAATGACCATAACTTTTAATAGGTAACTCCAAATTGATCGTTCTTTATCAATCTGAAAAGGTTATCGAATTACCTACAATAACCTAGTTGGGTGAACTTTCAGATTCTACCAAATTCCCTTTCATATTTTAAGAAATAACCAGACAGATTATTCTCGTCAGATTTCTGGCAGCAGATAATAAAATGATCATAACTTTTGACTCAGATCTCGGAATCGAGTGATCTTCACGGCCACCGAAAGCTAAGAACAATATCTAAATAACTCTAGGAGATCAAAATCCCTAATTCTGCCTCTAAACACACGAAACAAGCCGCGCAAGAAACTGGACAGAATTGAATTTGTAGCGGCAGCAATTCAATCCAATCAAACCAATCGAATTCGCATCTAATACAACTTAGACAGCAAAGAACGCCTCTCGTTACCCTTGTAGAACCTTGGGGAAATGCTGGTTGAATCCATGAAGAAGATCCCCTTCTTCTCCTCCTTTCTCTCCCTTCTTCTTCCTCCCGAAGACCAGTAGCAAGGAGCAGCAAAAGGGGCGACATGGAGCGTGGCAGCAAAGGGAGGAGGGTTGCTACAGGGCGTGCACTGTAGCTGCGTGCTACACAAAAAAATACCTAGGGTTTGGTTGGCCTTCTTAAACCAACTTCCCACTTGGGCCAAACAACGTGGGCAGCCCAAGATTAAATCTCCTCTAAAAACTGATTTCTCTTTTAATTCTGTCAAATACTTTTCTCATTTCAATTAATTCTCTAATGTTAAACAGGATATTACATAATCACGATGGATACTTTCTGTTAAGAGAAATCCTCTAAACTATATTGCACTTGAAAATTCAATAAATTTCTCTTCCCGAATAATAATTCTCTCCGATTAATTTTATTAATCCGATTCTTGACTTCTCACACTTCCGAGTATTACATTCTTCCCACCTTAAAAGGATTCGCCTCGAATCCAACTCTCTGAACCACAAAGAATAGAACAACAAGCAAACAACCCAAACTAGGTGTACTCACCACCTCGAAGAGCTCGGGTACTTCTTTCGCAAAGATCCTCCGGCTCCCACGTAGCCTCTCTCTCCGTGATTCGTCCAAAAGGACCTTCACATACTTGATGGTCTTATTCCTCAAGACCCGCTCGGCGATATCAAGATACGAATCGCCGACGCTTCACGGTGAGATCTGCTCCACTGTGACTGCTCCAGTCAAGCTTGTGTTCTGGATCCCGCAAGTATTTCTCGAGCATAGACACATGGAAAACATTGTGCACACCACTCAAAGAGTTTGGCAACTCCAAGCGATAAGCCAAACTACCCACCCGAGCAACCACTGGAAAAGTACCGATGTATCCGCGGGCTAAGCTTCTGGTGGTACCAAATGAACAATACCCTTGGTTGGAGACACCCAAAGGAGCACAAGGCTTCCCACCGCAAACTCCATTCTCGGCACGAACATCCGCATAATTCTTTTGTCGGCCTGAGCGTAACAATGAGTCCCGCCATTTTGGCAAAATTTCCCATAATAACTATTAAGACCACCTTCTCAAACCATCCTCTTTCTTAAAACACTTTTCTCTTATTAAATAAACTCAGGATAACACACTATTCCATTGTCAAGAATTTGATCACAAATTCCACTCACATCATTCTACTAGAAGCACAACGGTATCTTTTGCAAACAGAACCCAAAGAATGTAAGAGTAAAGAACTCTCAAGCATCACACTAGCCACCACTTTCCTTCAAAGGACCACGATCCAAATCAAAGGATTCACCACAAAATATTTCTACTCGTCAAGTAGACAATTGGAGAACCACACCACATAAGCTAAGAGTGAAAAAAATCACTCGACAAACCAAAACAATCAATTTCTTTTCCTAACTGGAAAACACTAAGCCTCAACATACGTCAACTCAATTTGCAAATGGTCTCTGCCAAAACACACAAAGAAAAACAAGAATCAAGAGAGCATCGCACTACTTGACATAACAATAATTTCCCAATTCATTTCTTTTAATAATTTAACTTCCTTGAACCAAGGATTTTCAAATCATTACCCAACACACCAACTCATTTATCTCAAGTTGGCCACCTCAACAATTAGCTCAATTGAGTACATCATCTACACCATTGTAGATAGACTCTCTGGCCCATAATCATACTCTAGCCAAAACCACGACCAACAAAAGGCTTCTAGAACCCACAACAATTACCATGTTCTTAGAAGAAGAGGTAAGAAGAAATAAATTCAAAGATCTGAAAATGGTCATCATCGCAGAGCCAAAATACCAAAAGAAAAAAAAAATAGCAATGAGGTTGGAAAACACAAGATAAGATCAACTGTACCTCAAATACTTCTAGTACAACTTTTCCTTTCAATAAGAAGCAATTTTCTTTGATTAAAACATTCCGCCATTTCCAACAAAGGATGCTTGAAGACCACAACACGAAATTCAGATAAAAACCAAAAAGATCATTCAACATGTCGCTTTACTCAAAACAACCTCGGCTATCACACAAGTCATAAGGTACAAAAAGATTCCAACCGTAAATCTCACACCCTTCAATGCAATTAGTATTATGGAATTAACAAATTCCTTTATTTTATTTTTTTAAAACATTCAACACAATAATCACAACTACATGCTATCGATTGTATTCACAACAAGATAAAACATTCTTTGCAAAAAAATCAACATATCATCCCACTCCTTCATACTTTTCCAAAAGGAACATCATAAATCACTTCATCATGCTCTTATTATCCAAATAAGATTCCAACTACTTGATCTAGTTAAACCTAGTGCATAAGCCATCATATTAAAACAAGCTCTTTAACAAGATGATATTAGAACATAACAACTTCACAAAACATGCTAGTATGAATCTCTTATTAGATTCCATACATTTATCTCATCATCGATGCTCAACTCTAGTTTAGCAAAGGTAATTACACTCTAGCCATTCTTGTCAATAATTGACTATTAATTTTTCATCAAGATAGCATTAATGATCCTATCTCTAATTTTGCAATCCCAAAGACAATAAAGAGCACATATTCGATACTCCACCTTATGTTAAGATATTAAAAAAATAAAATAACTTTAAACATCAATAATACCACTTTATGAGACAAGATTCCACAAGTCAATACATCACTGTATCCATTTCTTTATACATATTTCAACAATTTAGCATGGTAAAAGTTACATAAATTTAATGATTGTACATGCTCATCAAGTATGTAAAGAGAGGACCTATAAAAGGTTAATCTTATTAAGGCAATATTCCAACACCTCCTTACTTGACCATCCCGAATGGTCGATTAATTACTTAAGATCAATCAATCCAATATATCCAACAAGTTGGGAAAATTAAACAACTACAATAATCAAAACAATTGTTTTTCATATTCCTTGATAAATGCATGAGTTCTACACATGTATCGCTAAATTTCTTAGCCACATCTTCAACAAACTACAACAGACAACATCATATTAATCGACTTCACTTCTAAAGATGTTAGTAGAACTTAATGATGTACCACACTAACTTTTCAACTTGATAATTCACAATCTATCAATTATTTACATAATTTCCACCTACTACTTAAACACAACAAAACATCACAAAGGGGTTTTAACACTCCTTCTAGAGAGAAATCAAACTTCAAAAGTCGAAATAACTCGGAAGAAATGCATAGAGTCAATGCTTCCACAAGTTAATGAACTTCCACATAAAGCTTTGATTCTCTCTCAAAAAAATCAAACGAAATACAAGAGTCATGTTTTCCAGCAAGAAAGATGGAACAACACGGAAAATACTAGTCTCTCCAAAAGCACTGCTCACGAGCAGTCAAACAACCCATCAATCAGAAAGAAACAATACTTGGCCTCAAGAACAATCAGAGGCCTAATGACAACCAACAACCGCAATAAACAGCTAACCCGAGAGAAAATCATTAACTGTAATAGGCCAAGAATCGGCCAACATCAATTCAAGGAGGATAACACTTTTCTAAGAAACTTACCCAAGACATCCGCAACTAAGTTACCCGAGGTAACTGCATCAAAATCCCGCACTCTGAACGGGTATAAGCGCAATGCCCAAGGCAACAACTGCAATCCCTACCTCATATCATTGACTATCCTCACTTAAAGCAGTCATATAAACAAATCATAAACATACAAGATTATCTCCAAGCATGAATCATCAATATAACATGTCAAAGCATGAATGCAATGCTTGTCCCATCCCATCCTACTGTGCACCAGTGTGTCAATTTAATATTTTTAATTACCACAGACCTAAAGCCCGCTCTGATACCAACTGTAACACCCGAGGACCCACATTACCTCGGAATGCTACTAAACCACTCTCTGACTAGCCAATAATTTCAAGATAAATTAATTCGCAACATCTCTAGACAAAAGCATTAAGCGGAAGCATAAACATCTAAGGAATAAAGATAACGATAACAAGTTCAATAATTAAACAACCTCTAGCAGATTAATCAAAGAATGGTTCACAAGTCCATCCTTATTAAATAACATAATCCTCCACAAATAGTTAAGCATTTGGCTAGAATTTCATCGACTTTATTACAACATGAGTTGATGAACCATGTGCATTATTGTGGTGCCGCTCTACCCATCCCATGAATGCTCAACAATCACTGTAGGGAAAAGAAAACAAGGTGAGATAAAAATCTCAGCAAGCAAAGCTGCTTAACCGGCTATTCGGACTACAAACAAACATACAACATCATTAAAGTATCCAAATATCCACACCCATAATGTGAATCCACATTCATTTACCAGCTAATTAAACTACAAAGATATTAAGCATCAATATCCAATCCCCATAATGATCACAATTATAGCCTCAACCATATTTACTACCAATGATAGTAAAATATTAACAATTGAATCTTGATCAACTGCTCCATGTTAATCACCACTACCACTACCAATGACAATAAAGTATTAGCGTGTTTTACCTCATAACTTTACTATTTCTCGCATCCACAATCTATCCACAATTACCACAAGAGAGAAGAATCTCATGCCACAACCACAACCTCTACCATACCACAAGGGGTTAACCCCATTCCACAACCACAACCACATTACTCATACCACAAGAGACTCTCATGAGTCAATTTCACATTGCAACCGTGAAGTTGCGTTTGTTTGCAAAAATAACTTCACCTCAATATCTTGCACAAGTATGCAAATGATCTTTCCACAATGTAATGCATATGTATGCTATGCTCCACTGCACCTTTACCCAACAAGGTAAAGGTATGCATCGTGCTACGGCAATGCACGATGTTGTACCGGTACGGTCACGGCTATAAGCGGCGACATCCACAATGCAAATGTCATGATATGTCATGAATGATATGATAATCATAAACCACAAGAATTTAACCACGAAGGTCAACAACATACTCATCATGAATATTTTCTCATAATCCACATGTGTCTCATTAAGCACAATATCATCGTGTCATAAGACCATTACCACATAACCCACACCGATTCACCAAGATCAAAATCAATCGATATAGATGGAACTCTATCACATAGACCACCACATGATCATCATGAAAATAACCACAAGGAATTAACAACATGTCCACCTTGAGTTTATTTTCATATTCCGCATTTGGCTCATTAAGCGAATTACCACGATACTACCCAAACTCATCCAAACATAGCAATTGATTAATATCTTGCTACCACATTTTTACTTGGAAAACATGTAACCATGGCATATCATTTAACATTACGTTAATCATGCATAGTTCAAACAGTAAGAAAAACGGGTTAAACCGTAGCACAACCGCTACATTTACTTGCCTTCCACGATGCGACGCGTTAGCCGGCAAAGCTGATACTCCTAAACCTGAGGCTTCACCTCCTAAACAGGTAAAATAATTTCAATTAAGACATAATATACTCAGCGCTACTAATCGGCATTCTACAACGCTTACTTGACAACTCAAAACGAGTTTACAAAGCTGAAACCGAAAAACAACGTTTCCTGCCATATACTGATTCTGGACAGCAGCACGGTAAATGACATAACTCATGAACTGGAAGTCAAAATGAGGTAAACCCAATTTCTGTAGATTCTTAACTGAATAATCTACAATACTCTAGTTGACACAATAAACCAATTCGGCCATAATATTAGGCTAACCATTGTCTGAACTTTCAGTACAGAAACTGCCTACACAATCGAACAGCAAAACTAAAATGACCATAACTTTTAATAGGTAACTCCAAATTGATCGTTCTTTATCAATATGAAAAGGTTATCGAATTACCTACAATAACCTAGTTGGGTGAACTTTAAAATTCTACCAAATTCCGTTTCATATTTTAAGAAATAACTAGACAGATTATTCTCGTCAGATTTCTGACAGCAGATAATAAAATGATCATAACTTTTGACTCAGACCTCGGAATCGAGTGATCTTCGCGGCCACCGAAAGCTAAGAACAATATCTAAATAACTCTAGGAGATCAAAATCCCTAATTCTGCCTCTAAACACACGAAACAAGCCGCGCAAGAAACTGGACAGAATTGAATTTGTAGCGGCAGCAATTCAATCCAATCAAACCAATCGACCGCATCTAATACAACTTAGACAGCAAAGAACGCCTCTCGTTACCCTTGTAGAACCTTGGGAAACGCTGGTTGAATCCATGAAGAAGATCCTTCTTCTCCTCCTTTCTCTCCCTTCTTCTTCCTCCCAAGACCAGTAGCAAGGAGCAGCAAAGGGGCGACATGGAGGGCGTGGCAGCAAAGGGGAGGAGGGTTGCTATAGGGCGCGGCGGTGCTGTAGCTGCGTGCTACAGTAAAAAATACCTAGGGTTTGCTTGGCCTTCTTAAACCAACTTCCCACTTGGGCCAAACAACGTGGGCGAAAGCCCAAGATTAAATCTCCTCTAAAAACTGATTTCTTTTTAATTCTGTTAAATACCTTTCTCATTTCAATTAATTCTCTAATGTTAAACAGATATTACATAATCACGATGGATACTTTCCTGTTAAGAGAAATCCTCTCTAAACTATATTGCACTTGAAAATTCAATAAATTTCTCTTCCCCGAATAATAATTCTCTACCGATTAATTTTTATTAATCCGATTCTTGACTTCTCACACTTCCGGAGTATTACAAAAACAATATAATTGCATTTCAAAAGTAGATGTAACATGATCAAAGTGTTGACTCGTCTTGCTCAGTGTTCTGATGATCACCTTGCTCAATATTCTGATAATCTTGGTCTCAATTTGTTCTTGTTGGGACTGTTGTTCCGTCATGGCTTCAGATTCTAACTACGCGGAATACGACCGAACCCAAGAATGTCTGAAAACAACCAAATGAAATCAAATAAATGTAAAGCACTTGAAACAAAAGGAAAACACTTCAAATGAAAGTTAATAAACCCAGGAGTGTTGAAATAGGATAAGCTTCAAACGAATTTGAAGCAGGATAAGCTTCAAATGAAACTAAACATATCTAATGGGATCTTTGAAAGAAGGGAGTACTCCAGATGGAACCAAACATACTTATCTGGAGTTGACGAAGGAAATACTTCAAACGAAGTACATGCAAAGGAAGTTAATGAATGAAATACTTCAGACGGGATGAAGTACATCCAGGGATATTTGGAATGAAGGAAATACTTTAGACCAAAGTAGATAAATCCAAACTCTATTCGTTTGGTCTAGCGGTGGGGTTTTGGGTTGATAGTCAGACTTAGGGTTATATAACCATTTGATCTAGTGTGAGGGTGAGAAGGATTAGGCTCTCAGAATGTACGCTGGTGCAAGGAGTTTGACTCCAATGGGAGGGAGAGAATATTCATAAGAATATTCCTCATCGATTACCTAGATGTGAAAATCACCCTGTTAGGTAGGATCCTCTGATCCACCTTCGGATCACGAATTGTCCTTCTATTGGGAGCGGATAGCGAGGGGTGATGGCTGGATTCTATACGAGGTTGATTGATGGTTGATTACTATCACAAACCTGGAGACATATCATCGCTACTCACATGCAACGCCTAGCTGATCTAATGATTTCTTTTGCTATTATTTCCTATTTATCGAGGAAGTTCCATAAAAGTCAGGTGAGACCTATGCATAAGTTCAGGGTCCGCATAGGGTAGACATAAGTCTCACTGACACATAGGGTCTGGTTCACTTAATGATTTTTTTATTATTTTATATTTATCAAGGAAGTTCCATGAGTTAGTGGAACCTCCAAGCATTGACTGGACCTCAGTCTTACACCCTTAGTGGTGTCCACGATTTTGGGTTTCATCTTTGAGGTGATCTATACTTAGTCTTACTACCTACGTGGCTTGGCATATACTAACATAAACCTATCATACTAGGTTAGTCCTTAGCTATAACGTTTGTTAATGATTATTTCTAGTTAAGCATATAACTAATATACATGACCTATGGGCTGATGATATGCCAACCAATTATAGTTATCATCTAATCACCTTAGCTAACCACAATTTAACTTATTGCCATTCTTAGTTAACCTACTTAGCCTCTGATTAGGTGGGACACAATGCTATGTATGCATTATATGGAAATCACCTTGTGGGACTCAATAAGCTAAGGACCACTGTTATTGAGTATATTTAACTAGACCTTGATTGATGTGATCCACTAATCATTTGATCATGTTTGCTTGTATATGTCTAAACATGATTGCATCATCTTAACTAATCACTAATCGATTTGATTCAATTGTCCTCCCTTGATTATGCTTGCCTTTGCACTTCAAATGATAATGACTTGTTGTCCATTTCCAGTTAACTTCTAATTTCTTTGGGCTAATCACTTAAGTTAATCGTTATGCAATTGTTAACTGAAATATTCAACAACTATATACCCTATTAACTCTGATCAACCTTTTGAGCAATCCACTATTATTAGTACTACCTCCATGGCCTAGGTCCCACATGCTAATGAGACCACTATACTGAACATGCGACTCATGACTAAGTTTTGTTCTTTAAATCTCACCACCAACGATAAACTAATTGACATTTAATTATCTAAATTAATCACCTAACATTAACTACTAATTAACTTAAAAAATATAAGTGCAATTTGATTTGTATTTTAACAATAACCCTACCAATTAGGTTTAGCTACTCAACTAACTGGGGTGGGCCCACTAGACATACTAAGAGAGAGAGGGAGGGAGTGCCATAGAGAGAAGAAAGAGAGAGAGGGGGTTCTTTGTTCCAAACTGAAGTAGAGGAGGACCAAGGCGGCTCGGGGTGGCGCACAACATCGGCGAGGTAGTCTACAACGGCTGCTGTTGGTAGCAAAAATGGAACGGAGAGGCTGAGGCGAACACGTGGGTGGTGGCGGCATGGCTGGGGGCCGACGGTGGCAGTCGGGCGGCATGCACAGTGACTGGAGCAGGGCATGGGATGGGGCGGCAGTGCTGGGGAGGGAGAGGGAGGAAAGTAGGGGGAGCATGAGCGACAGGGCCGGGGACGAGTGGCGTCCACCGGACTAGTTAGTGGGGGTGGGGAGTGGTTGAGGCGGCTTGGCGACAAGAGCCTGAGGCAGCGCGGGTGGCAACCAGAGCCAGGAGAGGAAGAACTGGCGGTGGTGCTTGGGTGGGGAGGGACTAACATAGGGCATGCATGGGCACGGGGTGACCGAGGGGAACTTACCAGCGCATGCAGTGGGGTCGAGGAGCAACCGAGGTAGTCCGGAAATGTGGGCCATGGGCGGTGCGGCAAGGTCCTCATGGCGGCAGCGCTGCTGGGAGGGAGAGAGGGAGTGAGTCATAGGGGATGGTTTGGGGAGGTGAGGAGGTGCTCGATGTGAGAGAAATTGGGTCGAGGCTTACTGGGTGAGGTGCGATGGTGGAAATGGCAGAGTTGGCCGGGAATGGGGAAGAAGGAGTCACCAGCGAGCACCTGTGGATGAAGGGGAAATTCGATGAGGGCGATGAAGTCACATGTCCGAGAAGACATTATGACACACATGGGTTGGGAAGGGGCTCACCAAGATGGCGGTGCAGTGAGAGTAGCGTCGGTGGGTCTGGCAGCCGGAAGCAAAGCTTCATGCTCTCGTGCTCCTTAAGCTCGGTGGAGGAGAGCAAAGGGAGGGAAAAGCAGGGAGGGTTTAGGCAAGTACGGTGCTGGCTTTAAGTAGGAGGGAGAGGGAGGGAGAGCAGGTGACAAGCGGTGATGGGAGTTGGTGGAGCAGTAGCAATGCAGCATGGGAACTGCAACGTGGATGCGACCTGAGCGTGGTGTGCATGACGGGAGTTGGTCGCCAACCATCGCGGTGCTATGGCGGTGTGGATGATGTGGAGAACAGCAGCGAGGCATCCTCTGCGGCATGGTGCCGGTGAGCCAAGGCTTTGTGTCGGCGTGGGAGCAAGGGAGAAGGAGGGCACTTGGTGGCCAGCGATGCTGGGGGTGAGATGGGCCGGAGCTGGGCTGGGAAGGAAGGAAAGCCGCTGAAAAGCATCTAGGCCCCTAAAAATTGGTTTTGGTAATTTATGATAATATGTGATAATTGGACTAATGTGTTTGTTGAGCATTTGCAAGGTTAAGTCCAAATGGTAAGTATGATCGTGAAGCTGTATGCTAAAGGATATCGTGAAGATCAAATTGGATCAAAGTCAAGGTACAAGTAGATTAGAAATCTTTTACCTTTTACCGGTCTTAGGAAATATGGTTGGAAGACCGGATTATAGGTTAAATACCGTACTATTAAGAGGGATCATGACTAGCAGCTTGATAGCATGTTCTTGTGCTTTATGGATCAATCTAGGATCATGCATGCGTTTGGATTGCTTTTGTCTCTACCAAGCCTGCTTTGTCAGGATTATCGGTAGTACCGGCGTTGTTCTCGTGGTACTACCGCTAAACGGTATGACCGGGCTTGTAGTGCGGTACTACCGCAACCCGGTTATTCCGATAGTTACTTGGCGGTATGTTTTTTACAGAGAGGCCCTCTTTCTGATCTGGTGCAAAATTCTCAGAGCGGTAGTACCGCAAGTATTCGCACGGTATGACCGGACTACGGTAGTACCGTTGTTCTTGAACGGAACTACCGCAAACCGGTTGTTCCGATCGTTCCTTGGCGGTATATTTTTTCCAGTACGCACCTCTTCTGATTCTCTTGCGAAGCGGTTGTACCGCACTTACTTTGCGGTATGATCGCTGCCAAGCGTAGTACCGCGAGTCGATTGGCGTAGTACCGTATGCGAGAAAACGGCTATGTCAGAGCATTTAATGCCACTGTTATAGCCGTTACTGTGGTAGTTGAAGGTGTGCGGTAGTACCGCTCAGTACATGGCGGTAGTACTGCATATGGCCTGAAAAGCTATTTTTTCTCTCCAACGGCTATAATTGTTGGTGGGTGGTATTTATACACCCCCACCTGCTCAAGGACTAAGGGCTAGACCTCATTTAACATCCTTAGAGCCTTGTGCATTCATTCAACTCCTCAAACTCACTTGTACACTCTTTGAGAGGTTGTTGAGCTCATTCAAGTGCATTCATTGTTCTAGTTGATCCTCTTGCACTTGAGTATTGTCAAGCAAAGGTCATCGATTTGTTACTCTTGGAGTTTTGTAACACCCTGGCTATTCGGAAGCCAAGATGTCACCTAAAACATCTAACATACATCCATAATGCGGAAGAATTTGAATAAAATCAACTAATGATAGTATCAAAACAACCAAGACATGATGAAGGTATCCTTCCTTCACCATCTAATCTATTTATTTCAGTTCATTGATAATGAAAGTTCACATGCAGTAATAATTCAACATCAATGTGGAGAAGGTATCCTTCCTTCACCAATTATAAATTTATTATTACAGTTCATCATTTACGAATGTAAAATAGAACTAAATTTAATCTTGAACATGAATTGGATGATGTGAACAAGTAGTGCGTGTCTACTCCTCCCAAGTGAGCCAACATCGGGGTTACCTAAAATAAACAAACAACGCAAGAGTGAGTCCACGACTCAAAGAAGTAAAGATAAAGGGACATAACACACATATGAACAAGTCATCATCATAAGAGAATATGAGCATACATCGAATGAAAACTTAGGAATACATGGCATGAATGAATGTACTCAAGGATGGACTGCACACATGCTTATACGCAGATAGCGAGTGACACACCCGCGGTGTTCACTTAAGCCCGCACCTTAACAAAAGTGCGGGGATCTAAGTCCTATATGAAGAACGTTTCATATAGGTGTCCAAAGCTGCCCATACTTGGAATTGATGGGTCTTACGTGCCCATACCGAATTGATGGGTCTTTCAATCCACTCCGTGGACATTGGAATGGTGGGACTTACGATCCACTCCCGTGGACATAGCATGAATAAAAGGATGCATGATATGAACATGAACAATGCTAATATCATCTTTCGCATTTACTCCACATATTGATAGAACATAACCAATTCAGCATTTCGGTATCACAAGATGTCACATCATATTCATGTAAACATTCACAATCACAAGACTTAAAACCAACAAAGTACTTGCCTTCGCGTTGCGCTGCGTTAGCGTGCAACGATGGCGCTCCCAAACCCGTAGACTCGTCCTAAACAATTAAATAACGAAATAAGAACAACATAGAGTCCATCATGAATTAATATTCTACACTACCCTCTTGCACACCCAAAACATAGTCATAACCCGAATCTGAAATTCCAGCAGCAACATGGAATCCCATCAGACAGCAGCACGGTAAAGACCAAAACTAATGATCTGGGACTCCAAAAGAGATGAGCCCAGATCCTACACGAGCTTAACAAATATATCTACAACTTTGTAGTTTACGAGATAACCCAATTCGGCCAAACTAAATTGCTAATGTCAAACGAAACAGCAGAACAGAATCTGACTGAGCAATTAGAACAGCAGAACTAAAACGTCCATAACTTTTAAACTACAACTCGAATTGAGTGTTCTTTAACAATATGAAAAGGTTATGAAATTACCTACAATAACATAGTTGGCACGACATTCATATTTTGCCTTTAACAAAAAGTGGCACACGGGTCAAAACTAAAGATAGAAACCGACATACAATCTGGACAGACTGACCTACAATCTGGACAGTCACAATGAAAAGTGCATAACTTTTGATCTATAAATCCAAATGAGTTGTTCTTTATCAATCCTGAAAGCTAGTGATATCACCTTCAAAATTTGTTATGGGCAAGACCTCTGAATCACCCTCTAACTAGGCCATATATCAACCTATACAGAGACTGCTAATTCTCGTCAGGATTCTGGACAGCAGATAATAAATCTATCATAACTTTTGACTCGAAAGTCGGAATTTAGTGTTCTTGGTGGACACCGAAAGCTAAGAACAAAACCTACAATACTCTAGGAGATGGGATCCTCTGATTCGGCCTCTAAGATTACGAAAACAGCCGCGCAAACTACTGGACAGAATTGAATTTCCAACAGACAGACTTTGATCTAATCAAATTTAATCGGTTTCACTTCTATGACTAATCAAACAACAACAACCGGCAATCGTTACCCTTGGAGACACGCGTGCCGCTGAAATACCCCGCTAGATGCTCATCTCCTCTTCTTCTCCTCTCTCCTCCACCTTTCTCCTTGGCCGACAAAGAATGGGAGAGCACCACCAAGAGAGAGCAACGGAGTGCAAGGAGGGCGCGCACCGTAGCAACAGACTGTAGCGGCGGCGGGCAGCTGTAGCAATGCGTGCTACAGTGGTGGGCTAGGGTTTCCCCCTCCTTTTATTAGTGGCCGGCCCTCATGGGCCTCCTAGGCCAAAGCCCGAGCCCAGTTGTCAAAGAATTGCAGATTTTCCTCGTCTAAAGTTTAATTTCTCTTTTCACTTTGCTTCTTCATTACAATAAGTTGGAGTATTACAGAAAAACCCTTTTTCGTTTACTCTCCTTCCAGTAGAAACATTTGGGGTATTACATTCTACCCTTAACAGGATTCGACCCGAATCTAAACACTCTTAAGCGAAAGAACAATCACGACGAGAACAAACAACGGTAACCACGCACTGTTAGAACAACACCGCTAAAGCTCATGCACGCGAAACTCCAACTTCCCCGAGCCTCTCCTCGGACTGAAAATACCACAACACAACGACGTAACACGACGCCCGATCTAACACTCAACCCGGTACTTCGGGTACACTCATCGGACAAAACTCGAAGGTAAGATCTCACTCGATGGTCAGCGGCGCAAACGAAACCTCAAACTCGGATCTCCCGTACTCACTCAACACGAACATACAAGGCGTTACGTACTCGCGTAAGGACTCGAGATAGTCCTAGCGATACGCCAACTAGCAAAAACAACCCAATATATCTTGGGTTAACCTTCCCAATGATACCAACCACACGACAAGCACAAAGAACACGGAACTCGTGTTCCACCTCTCAATCGAACTCTTCACTAAAGCAAGGATCACCTCCTTTAACTTGAAACATACGACAAAACTCTCTTTAAGCAAACTCTTTACCAACAAAACCCATCCGAAAGCGAAGATTCACATCGCAACTAAGCGTTACCACTGGTACTAAAGAGTCAAATCCAGAATCGAAATTTCATCACGAAAACCTTTCCACCTTCCAAGTGGCGGTTTATAATAAACATCACGAAAACTAAAGGAGTAATAATTTTAAATGCCCAAATCAAAACTTCCTTTATTCTTCCGAACCGATAAGAACCACACATACCAAAATTGAGTCAAACTCAACTTACGAAAGACATTGGTCAACAACACAAAGCTCATGCGAGAATAAAGAAAATGCTTCCTAATCAAGAAGACATCTTTTCCTTTGTTTCACTTTTTGAATAAAATATCTCTCCAACCTTGGAATTGAATTCATCGCATACCACACGGTCTCAAACCTCTTAATTTAACATCCTCAAATTAGGCTTAAACCAAATACATCATCACCTCCAACTTTCAAGAATAACACGTCAGAATCCTCGGTATACCCGCTCATGAACTACATCGAAGGGTTCTATCGACAATCATTCCACTACTCGAATACTCCAGCTTTCTATCTCCTCTACACACAAATCTTTGGCGACCAAAAGTCTAGCATGAAAATGGAAAGCCCAAATTTAACCTCCAAGACCCCTACAACGAATTCCTCTTATAACACATGGTGAAATCATCGGATTAAATCTCTAACATCCCCACAATTCGACATAATCACTCATTAACATCATCAGAATCACTCACACAACATCGCAATACTTTCCAATTGTGTTAATCTATAAAATTAATTAAGGTTTCCATACATTTGATAATCCCCAACATTTCAACATGAACCAAAGTTCTGGAACTACACTATACCATAGGTCCTACTTAGTCGAACACTATACAGTTTTACTTCAAAGCCATACATTCCATCTGAATCAACTTCCCTCCAAGAGGTTCAGGTCAAAACCAACTCATCTTCTATTACTCCTCCAATAGCTTGGTAGCAAAAATCTCACCCCTACAATCACTTAACCACCACCAAACAATTGACAATTTACGCTTTGTAAAACTTTGCAACACAAAATTGTTGATCCTTTCTCAAAAGAAAGAGGCGAACAAGGGCAAGTTTCACCACACAAGAAAATGTTGCTGCTCACAGTGAGCACGAAACCAAAAGAAATAATCTGATAATGAAGATATGGAAAAACAAAAGTTGAGTTCACAGCGGAGGGTACGCATCCCTCAAAAAGGGAATAGCAAATAACCACCAATAAGAGAAAAAAAATGACATTGCGATTGAAACTCGACAACTCTTGAGTGAAAAGAGCAAAAAAGTTTATAAACAATTCGAATAACTACAAGTTACAAAACTGGACTCAAATTCTCAAATATTCCTACTGCACTCTTTCCTTTAACACTGAAATTAATTCTTTGACTAACATCGCTTTGCCACAACGTACAAGATAAGATCTTTAGTCCAAACCACAAGGACTAATTAAGACCCAATGAAATTCTTCAATACGTCATATTTGTTCAGAACCGTTCAACTACACAAGAAACATGAGATCCAAATAATCTCAATCACCAAACTCAAAACTTTTCCAATTACGAGATTTCATGAAAAGCAAGCAGATTAATCTCCTTTTAAGGGAACCAACATAATTTTCTTTAATTGCAGCTTCACGTTGCCAACTCAAACCAGAAATCCGTTAAGATTCAATCACATGAATCTCTTAAGAAGCAACAAGACAATTCAATACCTCAATTTATTTAAAATAATTTCAGCTACCAGTGATTCAATAGCTCAAAGAAAATATCACGAAAGCTAAACTTGAAATATTCTCATCTTGAACGATATCACCAAAGGCGATCAAATTACTATGGGTATTAACATCAATTTCACAACAACAATTAGAAAACACTTCGAAAGACCCACGTGAAAAGAATGGGTTGATTCTTTCTCAAAAGAAGAGACAAATGGAAACGACTTTCACCAACTAGAAAACTCATCTACCACTCGTACTGAACACGGGACCAAGGAAGAAACCAATTAAGCAATGAACTTATAGAACATAAGTGAAGTCCACAGTTGAAAGCATAAGCCTCACAAGAAGAGAATATCGAATCTTAACAGATAAGAACAAATAAGTATTCAAAATCAAGCACTTGCATCATCAAAAACCATTATAACTTTGCAACATATCGTTACTCGATAAACTTCATTTACCACATAAAAGCCCGAACCTCAAAAGATCATGAACATAAAACTTGAAATTTGATCATTTAGAGAATATCACCATAGGTGATCAAATTACTATGAGAATTAACCTCATTCTCACAATTTTGACGATTTAATAACATCGACAACATACACTAGTCTTGAGAATCATCAAACTTTATTACTCCATCCTAAAACTTTCCAAAGGGAATACAAACCACAAGGTTGAAACAAATTTATTATAACAAGATTATGCTAAGCAATATCAATATCACAAGGCACGATAGCAAAGACTACTTACGAAATTAATCTACTCAACTATTGGTGTTGCTTAACACCTTCTTCAATAGCTCATTAACAATCGATGATGGTATTAATCATGTGTGTACATACAAGACTAATTCCATTTGTAATCACATAACCATATGTAAACATAGATTCACATTTCACCTTTGTTCGAAATCATTTCAAAACATGATTAAATATTCAATAACATAATTTTCTATAAACAAGGTTTCACGAATCGATACACCAAAGACCTATCCGGTCCTTTATGCAAGTTTCAACAATTTTAGCATACCAGAAATAGACAAATCTAGCTCTTACGTAAGATCTATAGGTTCTGAATGGATATGGACAGTCTTTATTTAACCTACACCATGTATCAAATACAAGGACATTTCAAATTAATCAATTTCACTTTCATGGATGGTAGTTAAGAATAATTGATTTGCACCATGCTAATAACCCAACTTGGTAACTCATATCGTAACAATTTATTCGTTTAGTTATAACTTCTCATTTTAAGCATGGCAAGACATCACAAAAGGATTCTAACACCTTACTACAAGAAAAGAGAGACTTCAAACCTCAACGCTCAAGTAATCCAAAAGAAACGATAAAGCCAAAGCTTTCCCATGCAAACGAACTTACAGCGGAAAACTCTCACTAACCAAGCTATCAAACGAGTAAATGAGTCATTCTTTTTCAATGAGAAAGAAGGAGCAACCATGAAAACATCAATCTTGTCAATTGACAACGACCACAAGTGGTAAAAGCAACTCAACAGTTGAAAAGCAATATTTGTTTCAGAGAACCAAGAGGGATCTATTGAAAACCATAAACTATCATGAACCACAAACCCAGGAGAAATTCATCAACCACCATAGGACAAGAATTGCCAAATTCGTAAATCAAGAAAGAGAACAACTTTCTAAAGCAACTCACGCTTAACACCAAACTATGGTACTGGGTAACTACTCCTCTAACCACGTTCTGCGAGCAGTGGTGTAACCTGGTGAATCCCAGAGTAACAACCACGACCCCCACTTCTTATCATCCATTAACAACACGCTTCACCAAAATACTCCATTATGAATATACAGGATCATCTCATGACAATCATAGAATTAGTTCATAGATATTGAATATCACAGCAGATCATAGATTAACCACAAGAATGATAGTGCGGAAGCAATTCAAGAACGATTCAACATGATGAATCACATCACTAGAAATACGGATATCTTGGATTACCCAAACCCCACCCATCGTACAAAGGTGTCATTTAATATCTTAATTACCACGGACCTAAAGCCCGCTCTGATACCAACTGTAACACCCTGGCTATTCGGAAGCCAAGATGTCACCTAAAACATCTAACATACATCCATAATGCGGAAGAATTTGAATAAAATCAACTAATGATAGTATCAAAACAACCAAGACATGATGAAGGTATCCTTCCTTCACCATCTAATCTATTTATTTCAGTTCATTGATAATGAAAGTTCACATGCAGTAATAATTCAACATCAATGTGGAGAAGGTATCCTTCCTTCACCAATTATAAATTTATTATTACAGTTCATCATTTACGAATGTAAAATAGAACTAAATTTAATCTTGAACATGAATTGATGATGTGAACAAGTAGTGCGTGTCTACTCCCTCCCAAGTGAGCCAACATCGGGGTTACCTAAAATAAACAAACAACGCAACAGCAGGAGTCCACGACTCAAAGCAAGTACAAGAAAAGGGACATAACACACATATGAACAAGTCATCATCATAAGAGAATATGAGCATACATCGAATGAAAACTTAGGAATACATGGCATGAATGAATGTACTCAAGGATGGACTGCACACATGCTTATACCGGTATAGCGAGTGACACACCCGTCGGTGTTCACTTAAGCCCGCACCTTAACAAAAGTGCGGGGATCCAAGTCCTATATGAAGAACGTTTCATATAGGTGTCCAAAGCTGCCCATACTGGAATTGATGGGTCTTACGTGCCCATACTGGAATTGATGGGTCTTTCAATCCACTCCCGTGGACATTGGAATGGTGGGACTTACAGTCCACTCCCGTGGACATAGCATGAATAAAAGGATGCATGATATGAACATGAACAATGCTAATATCATCTTTCGGCATTTACTCCACATATTGATAGAACATAACCAATTCAGCATTTCGGGTATCACAAGATGTCACATCATATTCATGTAAACATTCACAATCACAGCACTTAAAACCAACAAAGTACTTGCCTTCAAGTTGCGGCGTTAGCGAGCAACGATGGCGCTCCCAAACCCGTAGACTCGGCCCTAAACAATTAAATAACCGAAATAAGAACAACATAGAGTCCATCATGAATTAATATTCTACACTACCCTCTTGCACACCCAAAACATAGTCATAACCCGAATCTGAAATTCCAGCAGCAACATGGAATCCCATCAGGACAGCAGCACGGTAAAGACCAAAACTAATGATCTGGGACTCCAAAAGAGATGAGCCCAGATCCTACACGAGCTTAACAAATATATCTACAACTTTGTAGTTTACGAGATAACCCAATTCGGCCAAACTAAATTGCTAACTGTCAAACGAAACAGCAGAACAGAATCTGACTGAGCAATTAGAACAGCAGAACTAAAACGCCCATAACTTTTAAACTACAACCCGAATTGAGTGTTCTTTAACAATATGAAAAGGTTATGAAATTACCTACAATAACATAGTTGGCACGACATTCATATTTTGCCTTTAACAAAAAGTGGCACACGGGTCAAAACTAAAGATAGAAACTGACATACAATCTGGACAGACTGACCTACAATCTGGACAGTCACAATGAAAAGTGCATAACTTTTGATCTATAAATCCAAATGAGGTGTTCTTTATCAATCCTGAAAGCTAGTGATATCACCTTCAAAATTTGTTATGGGCAAGACCTCTGAATCACCCTCTAACTAGGCCATATATCAACCTATACAGAGACTGCTAATTCTCGTCAGGATTCTGGACAGCAGATAATAAATCTATCATAACTTTTGACTCGAAAGTCGGAATTTAGTGTTCTTGGTGGACACCGAAAGCTAAGAACAAAACCTACAATACTCTAGGAGATGGGATCCTCTGATTCGGCCTCTAAGATTACGAAAACAGCCGCGCAAACTACTGGACAGAATTGAATTTCCAACAGACAGACTTTGATCTAATCAAATTTAATCGGTTTCACTTCTATGACTAATCAAACAAAAACAACCGCAATCGTTACCCTTGAGACACGCGTGCCGCTGAAATACCCCGCTAGATGCTCATCTCCTCTTCTTCTCCTCTCTCCTCCACCTTTCTCCTTGGCCGACAAAGAAATGGGAGAGCACCACCAAGAGAGAGCAACGGAGTGCAAGGAGGGCGCGCACTGTAGCAGCATCAGTAAGCGGCGGCGAACGCTGTAGCAATGCGTGCTACAGTGGTGGGCTAGGTTTCCCCTCCTTTATTAGTGGCGGCCCCTCATGGGCCTCCTAGGCCAAAGCCCAAGCCCGAGTGTTGTCAAAGAATTGCAGATTTTCCTCGTCTAAAGTTTAATTTCTCTTTCACCGCTTCCTTCATTACAATAAGTTGGAGTATTACAGAAAAACCCCTTTTTCGTTTACTCTCCTTCCGTAGAAACATTTGCGGTATTACAAGTTTTGCCGAACTCCTAGACGGCTTGGTGGAGATTGCACGGTGATCTCTTCAAGAAGATTGTGAAGAGGCCCGGTGCCAAGATTGTGAGTGGTTCGGTGTTCACCATCTCCGGAGTGGAGGAAGAACAACCAATAGTGATCGAGGAAAGGCTTAATTGGTGGAGCCGGCTTGATTTGTTCAAGCTCCCTCAACGTGGACTAGTGAAGATTGGCAAATCTTCGACACCATGGGAAAAACCTCATTGTCTCTCTTGTGGTTATTTCTTGTCTTTACTTATTCCGCACTTATAACTCAAGCATTATCTTGTATTAAATTTCTTAGCTAGAATTATATCTTGTATTGTCATTGGCTCCTCTTTGTGTTCGAAAGTATTTGCTACAATCTTTTAGCTATAAACTTAATTTAGTTGATAAAATTTTGAAACCTCCTATTCACCCCTCTCTAGTCGGTTATCCTTGATCCTACAAGTGGTATCAGAGCTTGGTCTCTCAATTTATTAGACTTTACCGTCTAAGAGAGAAAGGATGGCTAGTGAGGGTGTGCCTATAGGAAAGGCTCCTTTATTTGATGGCTCAAATTATTCCTATTGGAAAATTAGAATGTCCATTTTCTTAAAGGCCATGAGTCCGAACATATGGAAAATTGTAAATGAGGGTTATGCTATCTCTCTTGATCCTACAAATGCCATGGCTCAAGATGAACGTAATGCTCATTTGGATGCTCAAGCTATGAATGCTCTCTTTGATGTTTTGAACGCGGATGAGTTGAATAGGGTGAGCAATTTGGAAACCGCTCATGCTATTTGGACTACCCTCTCCGAAATTCATGAGGGCACATCCACGGTCAAAGAAGCCAAATTGCATAGGCTTCGGATTAAATATGAGACATTCATAATGTTGCCTCATGAAAACATCACCGAGATGTATTCAAGACTCAACAACATTGTAAATGAACTCAAATGTCTTGGTACTAACCTTCTTGATGTTGATGTTGTGCGCAAGATGCTTAGGGCCCTTCCGGATAAATATGAGACGTTGGTGACATTATTTCTCAACTCTCCCGAGTTACCAAGAATGACACCAACCGGACTTTTGGGCAACCTCATCACTAACGAACTATACAAGAAGGACAAGGAAGAGCTCTTGGAGTCATCTTCATTCAAAAATAAAATTACCGCTTTCAAGGCTAAAGCGGAGTCAAGTGACGACGAGGATGAAGAGGAAGACTCGGATGAAGAGTATGATCTTCTTGTGAGGAGAATGAAGAAATTCATGAGAAGACGCCCACATCGAAACTTCAACTTCAACAAGTTCAAGAAAGGGCAATCCTCAAGTGACAACAAGCGATATAGCAACATTCGTTGTTATGGATGTGATGAGAAGGGGCACATAATCTCAAATTGCCCCAACAAGAAGGATGACAAAGATAAATCATCAAAGAAGAAGAAATTCGATGGAAAGAAGAAGCTTTTCAAAAGGCTTCACAAAAGGGGCAAAAATGAAGCTCACATTGGAGAGTGGGATTCCGATGAAGAATATTCGGATTCCGACTCCGAATCAAGTGATGAAGAGTCTTCTGAGAAAAGAGAACTTGTCGGCATCGCCATAAAGGAAGCTCTTTCACTCTTCGCGTCTCCTACATGCTTTATGGCAAAAGAAGATAAGGTAAAATCCATTGATAATGATGCTCCTTCATATGATGAATTAATGGACATGGTTGAAGATTTAAATGAGTATATTGGAAAAGAGAAATCAAAATTTAAAGTCTTAAAGAAAGAGTATATCTCTCTAAAAGACTCTTATGAGGAGCTAAAGGAAGCTCATGATTCTCTCCTTCTAAAAGATATAGAAAAATCTCATTCAAATATTGGTATTACTTGTGATTTAATGAATGAGATGCCTAGAGTAGAAAATATGTCAAATGCTAAATTCATGTCTAGTATTTCTACTTCTTGTGATGACTTGCTATCCATACCTTGTTGCTCAAATGATGATTCAATTATTGATATGAATAATACTTGTGACCCCTTACTAATTGTTGAAAATCATGAGTTGAAAGAGCAAGTCACCAAGCTAAGTAAGAGCTTGGAAAGATGCTTCAAGGGTAAATCAACCCTTGACAAGTTATTGAGTGAGCAAAGGTGCTCATTCAATAAGGAAGGACTTGGGTATGTGCCCAAGAAAGGTAAGAAACCGGTAAACAAACCTCCAAGGTTTATTAAGCAAAGTGGTAAATATTGCATTAAATATAGTAAGGTAGGACACATATCAAATGGTTGCTCAAATATTAATGTTAAATCCTATGGCATTTATGATTCTTGCTACATACTTAAGAAATCTATAGATGGTCAAATAATTACAAGATTTATTGGCACTTCGATTTTAGGTGCTAAAAAGAATGCTATTTGGGTGCCTAAAACCTTGGTCACTAACCTCGAAGGACCCAAACAAATTTGGGTACCTAAAAGAACTTAATTCTTGTTTTGAAGGTGAACTACAAGACCGGTGGAAAACATTGGGTGCTTGATAGTGGATGCACTCAACACATGACCGGTGATAGGAAAATGTTCACCACATTCGAGAACGTAAAAGGAAGTGACAAGATCACATTTGGAGACAATAGTAAAGGAAAGGTAATAGGATTGGGTAAAATCGCTATCTCAAATGACCTTTCCATTTCTAATATATCTTTAATTGAATCACTAAATTTCAATTTATTATCTGTTGCTCAAATATGTGATCTTGGCTTAATTTGCTCTTTCTCTAATGGAGGTGTTTCAATTTCAAATGAAAAGGATAGTACTTTGGTTTTCAAATGTTTTAGATTTGGAAATCTCTACTTGGTAGATTTCTCCTCAAATGCATCATGCTTACAAACTTGTTTAATTGCAAAAACTTCTTTGGGTTGGCTTTGGCATAGAAGGCTAGCTCATGTTGGCATGATTCAACTTAAAAAACTTTTCAAATATGATCTAGTTGTTGGCTTGAAAGATGTGAAGTTTGAGAAAAATCGACTTTGTAGTGCTTGTTAAGCCGGTAAACAAGTCGCAAGCTCTCACCCTTCCAAGAGTATCATGTCAACTTCTAGACCATTGAAACTCTTACATATGGATTTGTTTGGGCCAACAACCTATAAGAGTATCGGGGAAATAGTTATTGTTTAGTTATCGTGGATGATCACTCTAGATATACATGGGTATTCTTTCTAGATGACAAGAGCGAAACCTCCGGAATTTTCAAAAGTTTTGCAAAAAAAGGCTCAAAATGAATTTGATTTCAAAATAAAGAAAATTCGTAGTGATAATGGTTCCGAGTTCAAGAATACTAAAGTTGAAGACTTTTGTGATGAACTTGGAATAAAGCACGAACTTTCCACAACCTACACTCCGGAGCAAAATGGAATAGTAGAAAGGAAAAATCGTACATTAATTGAAATAGCTAGGACAATGCTTGATGAATATAATACTTCCGATAGTTTTTGGGCGGAAGCTATTAACACCGCTTGTCATGCCATAAATCGTCTTTATTTGCATCGTCTTTCGAAAAAGACTTCCTATGAACTTCTTGTCGGAAGAAAACCGAACATCTCTTATTTTCGTGTCTTTGGTTGCAAGTGTTATATTTTGAAAAAGGGTGTTCGTCTTTCGAAATTTGCAAGCCGATGTGATGTTGGTTTCTTGCTTGGTTACTCTTCAAATAGCAAAGCATATCGTGTCTTTAATCAAAACTCCGGTTTAGTTGAGGAAAGATACGATGTTCAATTTGATGAGACTAACGGCTCTCAAGAAGGGCATGAGAATTTGGATGATGTATGTGATAAATTGTTAAGAAAGGCTATGGAAAATATGCAAATTGGCGACATCAAACCTAAAGATGAACCATCATCTTCTACTCAAGTTGAACCTCCTACCTCTTACACAACAAGTCAAATTCAAGTGGGAGAAAACAATAATGAAGATGATCAACCATCTTACCTACAACTAAGAATCCACAATGCGATTGCAAAAGATCATCCAATAGATCAAATATTGGGTGATGTAAGTAAGGGTGTTCAAACTCGATCTCGTGTCGCTTCATTTTGTGAACATTACTCGTTTGTCTCTTCATGTGAGCCAAAGAATATAGATGAAGCACTTGATGATCCGGATTGGATGATTGCAATGCATGAAGAGCTTAACAATTTCACCCGAAATGAAGTTTGGACATTGGTGGATTGACCCAAAAGTCACAACGTCATTGGCACAAAATGGGTATTTAGAAACAAGCAAGACGAAAATGGTATGGTTGTAAGAAACAAAACAAGATTGGTCGCACAAGGGTTTTCTCAAGTTGAAGGTTTGGATTTCGGTGAAACTTTTGCTTCCGTACCTAGACTTGAGTCAATTCGTATATTACTTGCTTTTGCATCATGTTTTGATAATAAATTATTTCAAATGGATATCAAAAGTGCTTTTCTAAATGGAGAAATATCCGAACTTGTGTTTGTTGAACAACCTCCCGGTTTTGAAGATCCTAAGAATCCTAATCATGTCTACAAACTCTCCAAGGCGCTCTATGGTCTTAAACAAGCTCCTAGAGCGTGGTATGAACGCCTTAGAGATTTTCTAGTTTCAAAAGGATTCAAAATCGGGAAAATTGATTCAACTTTGTTCACTAAAGTATTAGATGATGATTTCTTTGTATGTCAAATTTATGTTGATGATATCATATTTGGTTCTACTAATCAAGACTTTTGCAAAGAATTTGGTGATATGATGTCTAGGGAATTTGAAATGTCCATGATCGGAGAACTTAGTTATTTTCTTGGACTTCAAATCAAGCAACTCAAAGATGGAAATTTCGTAAGTCAAACAAAGTATGCAAAGGACTTTATCAAGAGATTTGGCATGGAGGATGCAAAACCTATCAAGACTCCCATGGCAACCAACGGTTATCTCGACCTAAATGAGGGAGGTAAATCAGTAGATTTAAAGCTTTATAGATCTATGATTGGTAGTTTGCTCTATCTCACCGCATCTAGGCCCGATATTATGTTTAGTGTTTGCATGTGTGCACGGTTTCAAGCATCTCCAAAAGAGTGCCACTTGATGGCCGTAAAGAGAATACTAAGATATTTAAAGCATTACTCTAGCATTGGCCTTTGGTTTCCTAAAGGTGCCAAGTTTGATTTAAATGGATATTCGGATTCTGACTATGCGGGTTGCAAAGTGGACAGAAAGAGCACCTCGGGGAGTTGTCAATTCTTAGGGAGATCCTTAGTATCTTGGTCATCCAAGAAACAAAACTCCGTAGCTTTATCCACCGCCAAAGCCGAATATGTTTCTGCGGGAAGTTGTTGCGCTCAATTACTATGGATGAGGCAAACCTTGATGGATTATGGAATTAAAATTAGTAAAATGCCTCTATTGTGTGATAATGACAGTACGGTGAAAATAGCAAATAATCCGGTCCAACACTCTAGAACCAAGCATATCGACATTCGCCATCATTTCTTGAGAGATCATGTGGGCAAGGGAGACATTGAAATTAGCCACATCCGAACCGAAGATCAATTAGCGGACATTTTCACCAAGCCACTAGATGAAGGCCGCTTTTGCAAATTGAGGAATGAATTAAATGTTATAGACTATTCAAATGTTGGTTGAAATTTTGCCTCATGTATTTTGGTTGATTTGGTGTTATTCAAAAGTTTTATTAAGAAAATATTTTCAAAATTTTATTAAAGATAACTATGTTCTTAAAAACTCTATGTTCCTAAACTATATTGTATTCTTTGCATAATAATCCTTAATGACCCTTATTTGTTTGCAAAACTAAGGATTATTTGCAATTATTCCTGTCCAAAGTTAATCCAGAACTGTTGTTGAAGTTCTAGGATAATCGGAATTACCGACGGGTTATGTGCGGTATGACCGCAATGCGGTACTACCGACACGATAACCACGGTACGACCGCTTTGCGGTATTACCGTTGGCAAAAGGGCGGAACTACCGCGTCGGTTTCTGAAGAAAAAGATAACTCTCTGCGGGAACTTCTTCTCCCGAGTCTTCTCTCCTTCTCACTTCGTCTCTCTCTCTCTCTCTCTCTCTCTCTCTCACTCTCACCCGAAAACCGGCTCGGCAAAATCCCTCCAAAACCTCGGTTGATCTTCAATTTCTTGCGAATCCTTGCATCTCTAGGGTTTATCTCCTCTAATCCTCAAGGTAAAACAATCTTTTTCTTCGTTTTACCATCGAATCAAACCCTAGGTCTTATTCTAGAAAATTTTGAAATGTTGGTGGTTTGTGCGATTTCAAGTGGGCAAAATAACGTTATTGATGTTTAATGATGTTGTTACATCCAACTCTTGGATTCAAATCAATAGGAACATCAATTTCTCGTTAGAATCTCCTGCCCTAGATCACAGTCTGTAAAAGCGGTACTACCGTGTTCATAAGCGCGGAACTACCGTGATACGGTAATACCGGCCAGGAAATTGCGGTACTACCGCACCCCGGTACTACCGGCTGAAGACTTGCGGTACTACCGATTCTTACTGACTAAACAACAAATCATTCCATTCAAGATAATTCTAGAATGCTTGATCTTTTGAACCTCTTGTAACCTATTCTCTCATTGTAAAGATACCAAGGACCAGGTATGTGACTCGCAAGACAGCTGGCACTCGTAGAGGTTCCTCCTCCCAACCTCCTGCTGACCCTATTGAAGATCCATCAGGCAAGGGAAAAGGACCTGCAGCAGATGGCTCCGATAGTGAGGAAGGGTCATCACCGCATGGGTCAGGTTCTGGATCTGAGTCTGACACAGAAGAAGAAGTCCAGGCTCAATCTGATGAGGAGATGGGAGACCCAGAAGAACCTGAGATAAATCTAAATCTCATATCAGCTGATGACTATGCTATTTTGAGACACAAAGATCAATATCTACTGCCCTCCAACTCCATAAATCCCAGATTCCACACCAAGTTCCAGGAGCAAGTCTATGAGCAAATTTATGGTCATCACAGGAAGTTTGCAGATAATAAATGGATAAAGTGGCAGCACATAAATTCCTTAGAAAAATATGATGGTGTGTATCGGCTTTTTCAGCAAGTTGGACTTCATGATCTGGTTTCTCTCAAAAGTGACTATGATGAGGAGATCATAAGACAATTCTATGCCACACTTTATGTCTCTCCTGATTTCAAGAAGATGAAGTGGATGACAGTTACACGCTATGTGGAATGCACAAAAACTGATTTTTAGCGTGTATTGAAAACACATTCTGGAAATTGGGATAAGCTATTTGACAGACCTGCTCTGCTTGTTCCTGCCTGGACAGAGTTTTATGATCAGAATGTCAGGTACACTCCAGGGAAGATTCATGGCTTGCTACCCATTCCCAGCTTGATTAATAGGATTATTAATCATACCTTCCTTCCTAAGAGTGGTAATTTTGACATAGTAAGGGGGCATGTATGGAACATAATTGATAATATCTCACATGGAAGGAGATTTGATGTGGTTGATGTTATCATCAGAGACATTGTCTCTTCAAAGAATGATAGAGTCAAAAGGGTTTATCATGCTCCTTATATCATGACTTTGATTTTGAGCAAGATTGAGTATCAGGGAGGTTTGGGATCGCCCCATAAGGCTTACAAGCCTAGAGAAAATCCTCCCATTCGCTTTCAGGGGCAGCAGGTACAGCAAGAAAAAATTGCTCCAGAGGTTGTAGCTGCAGATGTTACTCAAAGTCAAGAAACCTTAGCTCAGATTCTCAAAAATCAAACTTTGATCCTAAACAACCTCCTACAACTTAAGGTCACCCAGCAGGAAATGAGGACAGAACAGAAAGAATTTCAGACTGAGACTCAAAATAGGCTAGTTGTTCTAACAGAGACAGTTGATTCTATGGAACAACTTCTATCAACTCCTCAGCGCTTTACTCGTCGCCGTCCAAATCCCCCAGCTGGGACATCCTCTTCTGCTCCAGTCTCTTCACCTCCTCAGGCTCCAGCTCCTCAGGATCCCTCGGCTCTCCCTCCTCAGGATCCAGCTGCTTGATGTTTTTGGTACTTTGATGCCAAAGGGGGAGAAGTAGTTCTAGGAGTAGTCAGATAGTTCTAAGGGGAGTCAGTTATATAGCCTTTTGATATTTTGTTGGCTTCTGCTTGTAATAATTCACTTTTATTATCTTGTTGAACTTTGATAGAACTTGTTGCTCAAACTTGTTGTTTGTTGTCTTAATATGATATTATCTCTACTGCAATTTCACTTATAACAAATTCCTTATCATTACAAAGTTTTTCTCAGTACCAACAAACTAAAGAAACTCTGCCAAAAATTTGTCAAAATTCTCTGTATGTGCTCATAAAATGTTGTATCTACTTCATGCACATATTTAGGGGGAGTCTTCTTTGTTTCGGCTTAACAAGAATTTAATTCTCTTCAATTCTTTTAATCTCTTCTTGAGCTATGTTGTTAAGCCATCAAAAGAATATATACCTATTTCACACAAGGAGTATATTCAAATCAATCTTCCTCAAACATTAGTTATGTTGTCATCAATTACCAAAAAAGGGGAGATTGAAAAGCATCTAGGCCCCTAAAAATTGGTTTTGGTAATTTATGATAATATGTGATAATTGGACTAATGTGTTTGTTGAGCATTTGCAAGGTTAAGTCCAAATGGTAAGTATAATCGTGAAGCTGTATGCTAAACGATATCGTGAAGATCAAATTGGATCAAAGTCAAGGTACAAGTAGATTAGAAATATTTTACCTTTTACCGGTCTTAGGAAATATAGTTGGAAGACCGGATTATAGGTTAAATGCCGTACTATTAAGAGGGATCATGACTAGTAGCTTGATAGCATGTTCTTGTGCTTTATGGATCAATCTAGGATCATGCGTGCATTTGGATTGCTTTTGTCTCAAACAAGTCTACTTTGTCAGGATTATCGGTAGTACCGGCGTTGTTCTTGCGGTACTACCGCTAAACGGTATGACCGGGCTTGTAGTGCGGTACTACCGCAACCCGGTTATTCCGATAGTTACTTGGCGGTATGTTTTTTGAGAGGCCCTCTCTCGATCCGTGCAAAATTCTCGTGAGCGGTAGTATCGCAAGTATTCGCACGGTATGACCGGACTACGGTAGTACCGCTGTTCTTGAACGGAACTACCGTAAATCGGTTGTTCCGATCGTTACTTGGCGGTATGTTTTTTCCAATACGCACCTCTTCTGATTCTCTTGCGAAGCGGTTGTACCGCACTTACTTTGCGGTATGACCGCGCTGTGATAGTACCGCGAGTCAGTTGACGGTAGTACCTCTGTGCGGGAGAAAACGACTATGTCAGAGCATTTAATGCCACTGTTATAGCCGTTACTGTGGTAGTTGAAGGTGTGCGGTAGTACCGCTCAGTACATGGCGGTAGTACCGCATATGGCCTGAAAAGCTGTTTTTTTTTTCTCTCCAACGGCTATAATTGTTAGTGGGTGGTATTTATACACCCCCACCTGCTCAAGGACTGAGGGCTAGACCTCATTTAACATCCTTAGAGCCTTGTGCATTCATTCAACTCCTCAAACTCACTTGTACACTCTTTGAGAGGTTGTTGAGCTCATTCAAGTGCATTCATTGTTCTAGTTGATCCTCTTGCACTTGAGTATTTTCAAGCAAAGGTCATCGATTTGTTACTCTTGGAGTTTTGCCGAACTCCTAGACGGCTTGGCGGAGATTGCACGGTGATCTCTTCAAGAAGATTGTGAGTGGTTCGGTGTTCACCATCTCCGGAGTGGAGGAAGAACAACCAATAGTGATCGAGGAAAGACTTAATTGGTGGAGCCGGCTTGATTTGTTCAAGCTCCCTCAACGTGGACTAGTGAAGATTGGCAAATCTTCGACACCACGGGAAAAACCTCATTGTCTCCCTTGTGGTTATTTCTTGTCTTTAATTATTCCGCACTTATAACTCAAGCATTATCTTGTATTAAATTGCTTAGCTAGAATTATATCTTGTATTGTCATTGGCTCCTCTTTGTGTTCGAAAGTATTTGCTAGAACCTTTTAGCTATAAGCTTAATTTAGTTGATAAAATTTAGAAACCTCCTATTCACCCCCCTCTAGTCGGTTATCCTTGATCCTACAGCCGCGTAGGCCAACCCATCAACGGGAAGAAAAAAAGAAAGAAAAGGAAGGGAGAAAGAAAGAAAAGAAAAGAGAAAACCAATGGACGATGGGTTGGTTCATGGTTTCAGCCCAAATCAAAGTTTAGAGATTTTTAGGTGGTTCTTTTGTATTCCTATTTTAAACTTGGATTTGGATTTTAGTCTTCGACAGTTCTTGTGAAGGTGTCAATCTTGGTTATGTTTCCACTCGGACAACATACTTTTGGAAAAACTTAAAAGCATAACTGCAAATAAAATGGCTTAAAATCCTTACAAAAAGTTAACAACTGATAATACACAAAAAGTTTTAAAACTTCCGCATTTTAACCTCAGGATTTTCGGCTAAAGTTTTTGGGATATTACGTTTTACTATTAACCGTGCACTACGTTTACGGTTCCTTGTATGGCAATTGCCTGACTCTATTTCCATGTACATGTTCTATAATATCGTAGTATAAATACTATGCCCCGACATCATTGAGATGTGTGGAAGATCAACAATATTTTTCACATGGTATTAGAGCCACCTCTTCTACCATGACGTCACCAAGCATAATTTCATCAAATTCAGACGTCACCGCTTCTCAGATTGGCGCAATAAACACCGCCAAGATGTTCTCATCGCCGACCTCGTTTGGTCATCTTGTCAACATAAAATTGGCGTGTGACAACTATCTTGTCTGGAAGGCATAGCTTCTCTCATTCCTTCAAGGCCAACAACTACTGGATTTCGTAGATGGATCAAGACGTGCTCCTACAATGATGGTGATGCAAACTACATATGTAGGCACTGCGCAAATCCGAAATCTAGAATACATCGCCTGGTTGCAACAAGATCAGATGGTTCTCAGCACACTTCTCTCCTCATTATCTCCAGAAGTGTTGTCTCAAGTGCTATTGCTAGGATCGGCTATAGAAGGTTGGATGATGCTCGAATGCATGATCGTGTCTCAATCTAGAGCACAGATGATCCAAATTAGGCGACAACTCACCACCATCTAGACAAAAGATCTTTCCATTGTTGGTTACTTCAGTAAGGTTAAAGGTCTTGTTGATGCCCTTGCTGCTGCTGGGCATCCTCTTGAAGAAGAACAAATCATCATCTACATGCTATGTGGACTTGATGCAGACTATGATCCACTGGTTGCATCTCTGTCCACTCGAACAGATCCAATCGGGCTTAGGGACTTTTATGCACACATGCTAAATTCAAAGCTGCAACAAGAACACAATATGCCACCTCCTAGATTGGAAGTTCATCAAGGCCTTCGGATAATGCAGTGTCACGTGGAGGAGGATATCGTCATCGTGGAGGTCAAAACTATAATGACAACCGAAGTCAACAATTCTCCAACAACAACCACAATGGTAATGGCAAACCTGTAGGGAATTAGCGATCATGCCAAGTCTGTGGGAAGATGGATCATGTAGCTCTCAAATGCTACCATCATTTTGACCACTCCTATCAATCTGAAGACCATTGTGTTGTAGCTATTGCTACTACTGGATCATACTCTGTTGATCCATCTTGGTACACAGACATTGGAGCTACAGATCATATAACTGGTGAACTGGACAAGCTGGTTGTGCATGAAAAGTACTTCGGCAAAGATCAAGTTCATGCTGCAAATGGTTCTGGTATGCCGATAGCTCACATTGGTCATTCTCAAATCCATACTCCACATAACTCATTGTTCTTAAGAAATATTCTTCATGTTCCAAAAACTCACAAAAGTCTCCTTTCTGTTAATCACCTTGTCACTAACAATAACATCTTTTTTGAGTTTCACCCAATTTCTTTCTCATCAAGGATTAAGCCACGAAGCAGGTTCTTCTTCAAGGGCCTAGTAAGGGTGGTCTTTATCCCTTGTCTTCTTCTAGAGAGTCAAGTTCAAGAAAAGGGGTTACGTCAGCTATCAAACCAAGTCGAGAGCAATGGCATTATCTCTTGGGCCATCCTTCATCCACAGTAGTAGATCAAGTGCTTCATAAGAATAGTTTGTTGTATTCTAGTGAGTCAAATAAAGCCACTATTTGCGATTCTTGTCAGTAGGGCAAAAGCCATCAGTTACCCTACTCTCGTTTAGAAGATGTGTCATCTTCTCCACTAGAAAGAATCTTCTCTGATGCCCGCAGGCCTGTGTGCATCTCATCCGAGGGTTACAAATATTATGTAAGTTTTATATATGATTTTAGTAAGTTTACTTGGATATACCATCTTAAGGATAAATCTAAGGTTGAAAAGTGCTTTGTTTAGTTCCAAAATCATGTTGAGAGATTACTTAATAAGAAAATCATCCATGTTTAATATGATTTTTTTGAATGAAATTGTAGGGGAGACCCTGTAACATCCCAAGTTTTGGAGTTTATTGAAGCATTTAAAAATAAAAATAACCATTTGAATTTTTTTGGTTAAGTCAAAGCTTAATTTGAATTTTCCTAAATCAAAACAATTTAATGTGATTAGTTATAACTTTAATTAAATTAAAAGCTATTTTATTTGGGTTCCTTGAGTTCTAGAGTATTTTCTTGATTTTTGTAGGAATTTTTGGAGTTTATTTGCTTTGTCTTTGAGCTTAGTTTTATTTAATTTAATTTCTAAATTTAGAAATTCTTTTCGTTTCTGAAAAATCCTCTCAGGCTCAATTCTTCTCTCAGGCCCAAATCTTTCCACCTTTACCCATTTATTTTTTTCCTTTTTCCCGGCCCAGTTCTCTTTTCTTTATGGCCCAGTCACTTTGGCCTGTCTCTACTTTCTGTCTCGCGTGAGCTAGCTCGCTCTGCTTTCTTCCCATGCGAGCGCAGCCAACCACCGGCTTCCTCCTCCTCTCACTACCACTGGGCCTGCTTTGTCAGCCGAGCCGCATGTGTTCATCTTCAACCCGACACCGCTAGCTCCTTGCGCGTGTCTGAGCCGGACACCTTGTGTCGGGAGTCAGATTTGCACATTCGAAATCCTCTGTGTATTCTGAACTAGTCCCAGATCAGTAGCTAACTCACATAGGAAACATCGATAAAATATCATCCATTTATCGATTTTACTAAAAAGATCTCAAAATAACAAATAGTAGTAATAACTAGACTTTATGGTCAATATTTACTTAACTTTCCCCGAAGGGCTAAAGAAACAATTAATCTCTTGCAGCGGAACGGGAAAACTTGGAAAAGCCGATCAACATGCCCACAGACAGTCAAGTGGAGAATGCATCCTATTTCGTAAAACCTTCAAAGAACTCCTCTTCATAGAACTCTTGAGCAGCTTGATATTTTTCAATTGAGCAACAACATTTAAAGTCGTGAGTACATTAAGTACTCAACAAGTCGTAGGGAAATAATATGCAATTAATATTCATACAAGGCTTGAACAAAGGATTAGCTGTATGGTTCTTTTGTAGAAAGCAATATTGATAGTAAATACAGTAAATATATTGAAATGCATAATTAAAAAATAAATAAATAATAGACAATTTGCTTTAAAGTAAACAATGAACCTCTCACTCACTTCCCATCCAAAGCACCAAGTGAATATCCCATCCACCATGTGAATATCACATTTACCAAGTGAATCTCCCATTCACCAACTGACACATTTTTATAAAGAAACTCTACTTCTTATGCGAAATCCCCGAGCATATCAATGACCAAGGACACGGCTGTTTAAACAGTTTTAACTATGTAGAAGTTGTACAGCTTTATCCATAAGAGATAAATCAACTTATAATATCCGATCACACACTTCCGTAGGTACACAACTAAGTGATTATCACAAGGCCTTTACAATGCTCCTTCCAAACACAGTTCTGCCCGCTAAGGTTTCAATACTGAATGTCATCATGACCAGACAGGTCCTGTAACATCCCAAATTTTGGGCTTGTGTTTCAAATGTAAGAAAATGAGCAGAAATTAAAATTTTTTCTTACATCATGTAATTCCTGTTGTGCCAATCAATTCTTGTTCAAAGAATTATGGAATTACATTGTCACAAGTCTTGTTGATCCAAATCTTGCTATTCCAAAAGCAATCTTTGTAATACCCTGTTTTTGTTCGGGAAAGAAAGGTTTAATCGGGGAACTTCGGCTAGCGTAAAAATGTCATTTTTCGAGAGGATGAGGGTTTTGGGCCTCCGGTAGCCTTTCCAGCCTTGGCCGCCATGGGCCTAGGCCCATGCGCCCCTCTCCTCCCCTTGGTGCAAACCCTAGCCCTCCCCTTTTATTCCTTGGCCGCCACCCTCCCTTCTTTTCCCTCTTGGCCGCCACCCTCCTCCCCTCCCCTCCTCTCCTCCCTTGCGCCCTGCCTTGGAGCCGCCCCATCTCCCCGTGTGGCTGCTCCTCCTGCTGTGGTGCCGCCCCAACCGATCTCCGGAGTTTCCCCACGGTTGGTGTTCGCAAAGCATCGAGGTGGGCTGTTGGGTGATTCGGCCAAAGGAGGGGAAAAGGAGGAAGAGCTTCTTCACCAAGGATCCTTCTACCTACTCCTGGTTGCAGCAAGGGTAACGATGCGATCCTCGTGGTTTGATAGTTGGTAGAAGAGATTTGGATACGTTTTTGATTAGGCAGACTTGCTGAAATTAGAAACTGATTCTGTCCAGTACGTTGTAGAGGGTGTTTCGGTTATTTTTAGGCAGAATCTGAAGGTTTGGTCTCCTAGAGATATCTAGGCCTCGTTCTTAAGTTTCAGTGGCCACCAAGTTCACTTGATTCCGAGGTCCGAGTCAAAAGTTATGGATGTTTTAGTACCTGCTGCCAGAAATCTGACGAGAATAAACTGTCTGGTTATTTCCTAAATTTTGAAAGGGAAATTGGTCGAAACTGAAAGTTCACCCAACTAGGTTATTGTAGGTAATTCGATAACCTTTTCAGATTGGTAAAGAACGCTCAATTCGGAGTTGTAACATAGAAGTTATGATCAACTGAATATTTCTGCTGAAATTTGGTAGGCTGAATCTGTGCTGAATGTTCAAACAATTATTAGCCTATTAATTTGACCAAATTGGATTGTCGTGTCAACTAGAGTTTTGTAGTTAGACCAGTTAAGAATCTACAGAAATTGGGTTTGCTATTTTTTCGACTTCCAGGCTATGAGTTATGTTAGTCCCCGTGTTGCTGTCCAGGATTTATTTTTATGGACAGTTTCCGCTGTTTTTCAGTTTATGTGATATAGGATTGAATTGAGTCTTAATAGAAGTAATATAGAACACCGACTAGTTGAGCTGGGTATCATGTATACTTATTGAGTTATTTCGTTGGTTTAGGCGGCGAAACTTCGGGTGTAAGAGCGCCTTCGTTGCCGGATAACGCGTCGCAACGCGGAAGGCAAGTACCATGTTTATTTGGATGTTTGTGTACTGTGGTTATTAGCATGAGTTGTTTTTGGTAACTTGTGAGACATGTGAAATGAATTATTCATGCCTTGTTCAATACATTGAATTCATGAATAGAAATGATGTTATTGTATATTTCACTTAATTGTTGCATGCATTCATTGACATTTGACGTCCCACGGAGTGGATGAGAACCACCATCAATTCCAAGATGGTTGGATAAGACCCATTAATTCCAATATGGGCAAAGTTGGACACCCGTATGAAACGTTCTTCATATGGGAAGTGGATCCCCGTATTTTTGTTAAGATGCGGGCTTGAGTGATCACCGACGGGTGTTCACTGGCTATACCGGTATACGCGTGTGTGCAGTCCATTTCCTTGATTTGAGCATTCGTATCATGTATTCATAAGTAATCAAATGTGTTATAATCGAACCCAATGATGATATGTTTGTTCTTCAATGAATGAATGTTTTTTCTTAATCATTGTACTTGCTGAGTCATGGACTCACTCTTGCTTTGTTTGTTTATTTCTAGGTGATCGTTGACGGAGTTCACTTGGGAGGGAGTAGATGAGCACTACTCGAATAACGCACTACACGTTAGACTCATTGCTATAAGAATTAATGATTCTCTTTTGTTATCTTTCGGTTTGTAATAAACAAATTTAGTCATGGATGGTACCTTTATGATCATTGAGGTTGGATAGAACATAGATGAGGACTTTATGTCATATGGTTATTTGTTATCTTAGTTTGTTAACGTTGAATCATGTTTAGATCTTAGAATTGAATTTCATGACTAGTTTATGATTACTTGTGTGTTTTTGTTGTGTGGAACCTCCAGATCCTCGTATACAAAGGAGGTTCCGCCAATTTTAGTATTTCACTTAGGATAGTTGCATCCTGTGCTCGTACGAGTTGGGGTGTTACAGCTTGGTATCGAGCGGGCTTTAGGTCCGTGGTTAAAATAAAATTATTAAATTGACACACCGTACGTGAGGGATGGGTTGGGTGATTCATTGTTTCCGCAATTTCGTTGTTATGCTTTATTTGTTGTGTAATTGTTGCTTAGTTCCGTGCTTCTTCCGAATGTTAAGTTAAGTGTTTAGTTTTGTTCGGTTGTGGTGTTCTTAGATGGCGAGAGGTAGAGGACGTGGTCGTCTCACGGCCGTGGTCGCGGTCGTGGACGTGGTCCGGTTATTTCGCAACTTCGCAGAAGAGGCCGCCGTGGAACTGCCGAGGAGGTTGCCTCACCGCTCACCCACCGCAGGTTCAAGCCGCGCCGCCGTGGATGCCCAGCGGCGTCGGCTATTATTATTCGAATCTTCGAGGAGAATGAGCCGCTCGTCGGCCAGATGCGGCGACTCATCCGCTGCTGCTCGCCGCTGCCTCTGCGCTCCTCCGCCGCCGTTGTTTCGCAGGTGTCCGGGCCGCTGCAGCCGTTCCACCTGAGACTAGGATAAGTCTCGCGAGTGGATGTCGCCGACTTGACACTTTTGATGGGGCGGTACCCCGCCAGCAAAGCAGATTGGCTCCGTACATGGAGCGAGCTTGACGCGTTGGAGATGAACTCGGTGCAACGTGTTCGCTTTGTGGCCTTTCAACCGGCCAAGCCGATATCCGTGGGAAGGGGTTCGCTCGCCAGACCCCAGCAGGGACCTAAGCATTTGGGAAGTTTTGTGGGGCAATTTAGAGCCAAGTACTATCCGGATTCTTTCGTGGAGAAGATGGAGCAGTCTTTGCTGACATTGACTCAGGGTCATAGGTTAGTATCAGAGTATGAGGCTGAGTTCAACAGCCTGCTACGCTTTGTACCAACGGTAGCCAACGATGATATGGAGAAGGCCAAGAGGTTCCGTCGGGGTCTCGTTCAGGAGTATCGCCAGATTCTGGGGGCATCTGTCTTGCGTGATTTCAGTACGGTGGTTGAGCAAGCTAGAGGAATGGAGTTGGTGAGGAATCTTCCTTCGCAGACGCAGTCAGCTAGTGGCACTGTTCCTGTTGGTGGTTCCGCAGGGCGAAGCGAGCTTTAGTGGTGGAGGCGGGTCTTCTCGGCCGACCGCATCCAAGAGATTTCAAGGAGTCGCCGGCCTCGCTCACCAAAGAAGGCAGCCTTCTTTCTGGCGCCACGCACGCCGTCACCGCACTCGCCAGCGCCCGTCCCGGGACAAGGTATGAAATGTTTCAGATGTGGAGAGGGTCACCGGTCTTCAGAGTGTTCTTCCAGAGGGACGTGTCGTCAGTGTGGTCGGGAAGGCCACAAAGCATCGGGCCAGGCGTAACCCGCCGAGCATCATCAAGTGGGAAGCGCCCAGCCATGCTTTCTTCCAAAGCACCTCGGGCTCAAGATGACTCTAGCCGCACCTCCCGTGCCTCGCTTTTGGTCGATGGGCTCCTCCCGCAGCTTTTACTCCGCGCCTCCTTCGGGTTCTACTGAACCCCGCCCCGCCTCGCACCACCTTCAGATGCTTCTCCTGCAGCAGTTCTCGCCATCCTTCACAGAGAGTGCCGTGCGTCTTCTCGCCTCCTGTACCCATGGGGTCTACGCCATGCCTACTCCTCGACATCAAGGCGTCCCGATGTGGTGACAGTACTCTACTAGTTGATTCACATGAGGCTTTCGGGATTATTTGATTCCGAGCTACTTATTCTTTGTGTCCTTAGAGTTTGTTAGAAGGGCGAGTTTGAGTGTTCGCTTTATATCCGAGTCTGTGGTGGTCGGCTTCTCCGGGGTCTTATTTCTAGCTCTACAACATGTCCTCGTCATACTATCACTATTGAAGATGAGAATTTCATCACAACCTTATGGTGATTCAGCTTATCACCTTTTGATGTTATTTTGGTATGGACTGTTATTCAATTATCGTGCAAGATTTGTTGCTTTTGGAAGACGGTGACTTTGCGTGCTCCATCGGGTGAAGAACTGGTTTTTCGTGTAGCGCCGCTTGATTCCTTGTTCGTGTTGGCTAGTTTGTTTCCCACTGCCGAGCCTCAACCTTTGGGATGCTTTGGTCCCTTAGCGAGAAGTCCAATCTCCACTTCGTATTGAAGATATTCGTAGTGAATGAGTTTCCGATGTTTTTCCAAAGAGAGCTTCCCGAATGCCTCCGAGCGTAAAGTGGAGTTCCTGATAGATCTTGTTCCGAACCCGACCTATTTCTATATCTCCATATCGTTTGGCGTCCCTTTCGGAGGAGTTGAAAAAGCAATTGGATGATTTGCTATCCAAAGGTTTGATTCGCGAGTGTTTCGCGTGGGAGCTCTGCTCTTTCACTACGAAGAAGGACGGTAGTTGGCGATGTGTGTGGATTACCGGCTCTTAACCAAGCAACCGTGAAGAATAAATATCCTTTGCCCGTATTGAGGATCTCTTTGATCGCTTGAAGGAGCTAAAATATTCTCCAAAATTGACCTTCAGTCAGGGTTATAATCAGATTAGAGTTCGAGAGCAAGATATTGAGAAGACGCTTTCTCTACAAGGTATGGTCATTATGAGTATAAGGTTATGTCTTTTGGGCTAACCAATGCTCCTGCAGTTTTCATGGAAGCCATGAATAGTATGTTGCACCCTTACCTTGATGATTTCGTCGTAGTATTCATTGATGATATCTTGATTTATTCCAAGACGAAAGAAGACCATGCTCAGCATCTGAGGTTGGTACTTGAGACCCTAAGAGTGAACCAATTTTATGCCAAACTGAAGAAATGTGAATTCGGATTTGGTTGGGTTTCGGACATGTAATTAATCAAGAGGGCATTTCAGTCGATCCAAGTAAGATCTCAACAGTGGTGGAATGGAAAAGACCAACTAATGTAAAAGAAGTAAGGAGTTTTCTGGGTTTAGCTGGTTATTATCGGCGTTTTGTGGAGGGTTTCTCTACCCTTGCTAGACCAATGTCACAGTTGACACAGAAAGGGGTCAAGTTTCAGTGGACTGACGCATGTGAACGAAGTTTCTGTACTTTGAAGGATAGATTGGTGACCGCCCAGCTTCACTCTTCCCGAACCAGGAAGCGGTTCACTATTTATTCGGATGCATCTAGAGTTGGGCTTGGTTGTGTACTTATGCAGATGGCAAGGTGATTGCCTATGCCTCATGGCAGCTTGAAGAATCATGAACGTAATTATCCTACTCACGATTTAGAGTCGGGCCGCAGTGGTTCTTGCTTTGAAGATTTGGCGTCATTATTTGTATGGCGAATCTTGTGACATTTTCACCGATCACAAGAGTCCAAATACATCTTTACCCGTATGATTTAAACTCGAGGCGGAGGAGATGGTTGGAGTTGATAAAGACTATGATCTCACCATTCAAGATCATCCGGCAAGGCAAATGTTGTAGCCGATGCCCCGAGTCGCAAGGCGACCCTCCTACTCTCGCTTGTCTCGCTGATTTAGAGCGTATGGATATCTCCTTTTGTTTTGCGCACCGCCTAACTGAGACCCGCTTGCTTCTTGAGTCAACCATTCCGGATCGAAAGGGAAGCACAACAGCTTGATCAAATGTTTCAGCTGCAAGGAAACGCCTAGATGAGGGCAAACAAGGCCACTTCAAAGATAGATGAGTCGTGTGCATTGCGATTTAAAGGTCGCTTTAGTGTGCCATAGGGGCACAGTTAAAGATGAGATTCTAAAGGAAGCACACTGCATTCTCGATATCGTACATCCAGTGAGACCAAAATGTACAAAGATTTGAAGAAGAGTTTCGTGGAAGAGAATGAAAGTCGATATTGCGCAAGATGTGGCCTCGTGTGGAATCACCAAATGGTTAAGGTGAACATAAGCGACCGGCAGGATTGTTGCAACCTTTAGAAGTTCCGTGTGGCCATGGGATGACATCTCTATGGATTTTGTGGTTGGTTTACCTCGCACTCAATGAGGGAAGGATGCTATTTGGGTCATAGTGGACCGGTTTAGTAAGTCGGACATTTCATTCCTATTCGCATTTACTAACACGGCAAGTGATTTAGCTCCTCTTTATGTGCGAGAGATAGTGCGTTGCACGGGTGCCAAAGCAATTGTTTGGTCGAGATGCTAAGTTTGTCTCCAAGTTTTGGGAGAGCTTGCATGCTTTGGGCACTCGGCCGCCTTAGTACCGCTGCTTCATCCCCAAACCGATGGTCACCTGAGCGCACCATTCGGGACGCTTGAAGATATGCTCGATGTTGTGTTATGTCTTGGAAAGGAGGTTGGGAAGACCATCTAGCTTTGGCGAGTTTGCTTATAATAATAGTTATCACTCCAGATCCGAGCTGCACCATTCAAGTCCTTTATGGCGGAAATGCAGATCCCCGTTGTGTTGGGATGCAAGTGGGAGAGCGGGCAATCTTGGGTCCGTAATGGGTTCAGCAAACCGTGGCTAGAGTGACAGGTTAGAAGGAACTTGTTAGCTGCCGAGTCGATGTAAGAGCCACGCAGATGTCGAGGCGAGAATTGGAGTTCAACGTGGGTGACGAGGTCCTTCGAGAGTATCGCCACCAAAGGCGAGTACGCTTCGAACTAAAGGAAAGCTTAGCCCAAGGTACATCGGACCGCTTCCGCCAGGCAAGAGTTGGAAATTTGGCTTACCGCTTGATCCGCCCGAATCTATGAGAGGATTCACAATGTGTTTCATGTGTCCATGTTGAGGAAGTTCTTATTTGACCCGAGCATGCAATTCCAATAGAGCCGTTGAGCATTGAACAGACCTTACTTTTGAGTCCCACCTGAAAATTCTCGAAAAATCAGAGCGGGTTCGAGGAATAAAACCCAAGTTTATCAAAATCCTTTGGTCCCATCGCATCGAGAAGGAGGCCACTTGGGAATTGGAGTCTCAGATGCGCGAGCTTTATCCGCACCTATTTGTTGCCGGTACGTGTTAATGTTTGTTTCAAATTCCTTAGTCTTCGCCTTGTGTTCGTTTAGTGAGCGAATTCGAGGTCGACTGTTAAGGGCGTGAGAATGTAATACCGCTTTTGTTCGGAAAGAAAGGTTTAATCGGGAACTTCGCTAGCGTAAAATGTCGCTTTTCGGAGAGGATGAGGGTTTTGGGCCTCCGTAGCCTTTCCAGCCTTGGCCGCCATGGCCTAGGCCCATGCGCCTCTCCTCCCCTTGGTGCAAACCCTAGCCCTCCCCTTTATTCCTTGGCCGCCACCCTCCCCTTCTTTTCCTCTTGGCCGCCACCCCTCCCCTCCTCCTCCTCCCTTGCGCCCTGCCTTGAGCCGCCCCATCCCCGTGTGGCTGCTCCTCCTGCTGTGGTGCCGCCCCAACCGATCTCCGGAGTTTCCCACGGTTGGTGTTCGCAGCATCGAGGTGGGCTGTTGGGTGATTCGGCCAAAGGAGGGGAAAAGGAGGAAGAGCTTCTTCACCAAGGATCCTTCTACCTACTCCCTGGTTGTAGCAAGGGTAACGATGCCGATCCTCGTGGTTTGATAGTTGGTAGAAGAGATTTGGATACGTTTTTGATTAGGCAGACTTGCTGAAATTAGAAACTGATTCTGTCCAGTACGTTGTAGAGGGTGTTTCGGTTATTTTTAGGCAGGATCTGAAGGTTTGGTCTCCTAGAGATATCTAGGCCTCGTTCTTAAGGTTCAGTGGCCACCAAGTTCACTTGATTCCGAGGTCCGAGTCAAAAGTTATGGATGTTTTAGTACCTGCTGCCAGAAATCTGACGAGAATAAACTGTCTGGTTATTTCCTAAATTTTGAAAGGGAAATTGGTCGAAACTGAAAGTTCACCCAACTAGGTTATTGTAGGTAATTCGATAACCTTTTCAGATTGGTAAAGAACGCTCAATTCGGAGTTGTAACATAGAAGTTATGATCAACTGAATATTTCTGCTGAAATTTGGTAGGCTGAATCTGTGCTGAATGTTCAAACAATTATTAGCCTATTAATTTGACCAAATTGGATTGTCGTGTCAACTAGAGTTTTGTAGTTAGACCAGTTAAGAATCTACAGAAATTGGGTTTGCTATTTTTCGACTTCCAGGCTGTGAGTTATGTTAGTCCCCGTGTTGCTGTCCAGGATTTATTTTTATGGACAGTTTCCGCTGTTTTCAGTTTATGTGATATAGGATTGAATTGAGTCTTAATAGAAGTAATATAGAACACCGACTAGTTGAGCTGGGTATCATGTATACTTATTGAGTTATTTCGTTGGTTTAGGCGGCGAAACTTCGGGTGTAAGAGCGCCTTCGTTGCCGGATAACGCGTCGCAACGCGGAAGGCAAGTACCATGTTTATTTGGATGTTTGTGTATTGTGGTTATTAGCATGAGTTGTTTTGGTAACTTGTGAGACATGTGAAATGAATTATTCATGCCTTGTTCAATACATTGAATTCATGAATAGAAATGATGTTATTGTATATTTCACTTAATTGTTGCATGCATTCATTGACATTTGACGTCCACGGGAGTGGATGAGAACCACCATCAATTCCAAGATGGTTGGATAAGACCCATTAATTCCAATATGGGCAAAGTTGACACCGCATGAAACGTTCTTCATACGGAAGTGGATCCCGTATTTTTGTTAAGATGCGGCTTGAGTGATCACCGACGGTGTTCACCGCTATACCGATATATGCGTGTGCAATCCATTTCCTTGATTTGAGCATTCGATCATGTATTCATAAGTAATCAAATGTGTTATAATCGAACCCAATGATGATATGTTTGTTCTTCAATGAATGAATGTTTTTTCTTAATCATTGTACTTGCCGAGTCATGGACTCACTCTTGCTTTGTTTGTTTATTTCTAGGTGATCGCTGACGGAGTTCACTTGGGAGGAGTAGATGAGCACTACTCGAATAACGCACTACACATTAGACTCATTGCTATAAGAATTAATGATTCTCTTTTGTTATCTTTCGGTTTGTAAAAAACAAATTTAGTCATGGATGGTACCTTTATGATCATTGAGGTTGGATAGAACATAGATGAGGACTTTATGTCATATGGTTATTTGTTATCTTAGTTTGTTAACGTTGAATCATGTTTAGATCTTAGAATTGAATTTCATGACTAGTTTATGATTACTTGTGTGTTTTTGTTGTGTGGAACCTCCAGTATCCTCGTATACAAAGGAGGTTCTGCCGAATTTTAGTATTTCAGCTTAGGATAGTTGCATCCCAGGCTCGTGCTGAGTTGGGGTGTTACAATCTTGTCAAATCTTATGATCATCATCTGAAAATACTTTTCCTAAGTCTCTGTGATGGTATGTGACCCCTCTGAAAAATTTCACAATTTTTAGAAATTGTTTGAATATTTTTAGAGGCAATAAACCTGTTTGACTCTTAGTCAAACATTAAAACAGAGCCTTGCAGAATTTTTGGAGATTTATTCACAGTATAAAAACCTCTCAAAATTTTACACAAGGTTGATATCTGAGTTAGCAAGCTCCCCAAAAATTTCATAATTTTTGGAGTTAATTTGCTACCTCAAATAAATCTTTCAAAGTCTCTGCTTTTATTTCAAAGTCAAACTAGGTTTTATCGTTACTCTGGTTCGAGTCGACTCGCTCGAGCCAATTGATTCGGTCCACCAACTAAACGCACCGAGCCACTCTTTAAAGAGCGCGCTGAATCTCGCCCGTTGGATTTCAATCGCACGGCTGCGCGCGTGTAACGCCGGACCTTCCGCTGCAAGATTGATTGTCAACCGTTAGATCTCAATCAGCCGCTGAGATTCCCGAAACCTTCGACCCTCCGGTTGCATTTTTAATCGAGCCGTTGATTAAGATCCAACGCCGCGCACTTTCGTTGTAAATAAGCGCTTGCGACGTGGGCAATCCGAGTCGCTCGCTTCTCATCGAGGCTCGTGATCTCCCGCGTTTTAACCCTGAGGCGTGGCGTAATCTCTGCTGCTCGCTTTGAATCCTACGGCTGAGAATCGCCCGAGTGTCTTTCCTAGTCTTCTTCAACCTCTAGCCGTGCATGAATAGTGGAGGGCATGGCAGTGTCATTTCATGCCTCCTACTATCACTCTAGCTGACATTTAGGGGCATGGGAGACCCTCTGAGCCAGGCCATACCCTAATGCACGTCTTCACCTCCTTTTCCTTGTCAGCCGCACCTTGTGCTTTGTGTTTTGCCGCCCGAGAGAGGAGTGGTGCAAACCCTAATGCTTTCAAGGCTTTATAAGCACCCCCAAGGTCTCCTGGCATTTCTTTAGACCACCATCAAGCTTCATTCTCATTATTGGAGCTTAACACCTCAAAAATGGCAAACCGCCATTGTTGACCCGTGGAGCTCCATTGGTGTTCTTGGTGTTCCAGTGGTCCTCCTTCACGTTTCTTTGCCCTAACCTTATCTAATTGCTTCCTTGAACATTTCCCCTCACTAAATTTTGGAATTGATTCTCAGGAATTGTCCAATTTGGGGTTTGTTCAAATTCGGCCGAATTTGGTCGTCTTCTTCCTCAGCTCAGGTGAATGCTCCATTTTCCAATTCTTTGCTCATGTAGCTTCTGTGGATCATAATGAAGCTATATTCATGCTTGGTATCACTCATGTGGCTCAGGTGTCATTTTCGGTTTTTCTCCAAGTCCGCGAGCTTCCACCGTGGTCAAGCTTCTCCGCCGCCTGTGAAGCCTCTTCTCGTTAAGGTAGCTTCTTATTAGTCCTTAGAAGCTATGGCACCTCATCCTAGGTTTGCAAAGGAGCTCATCGCGATTTTCGTGTTTAGCGAAGCTCCCATTTTCGTTTTTCCGCCAGCCGGCGTTCTAGTCCTTCGCCGCGGTGAGAATGCCGCCATTAGACTCATGTGCTATTGCGAATCCATTTTGGTCCTTGGTGGCGCCGCGCATGCCGTGTCGCCGCGATTCGCGTTGAACTCACTCGGTTTTGCCGCACGCTTTCCGCTTTGCTACCATTAGGGCACATTAATTGCTGATCATTAGTTATTAATTATGTCTCAATCATTATTATTGAGCCACCGACCATGGGCCCAATCTCCTTAAATCAATCTCTGTTTCACTCGCATCGTTCGACATCATTAATGCTTAATCATTGGTTAATTAATCATTTGGCATTTAATCCTTGTCGAAATTCTCCGTCGTCGACTTGTGGCCCGAGGGTTTAAAATCAAATCTCAGCAGTCATTAGAGTCTATTTAATGTCAATCATTAGAATCATTAATTTGGTCTTAACCGCCTCGCTTAGTCACGATTTAGGGCCAGCATCGTGCACGTGGGTTAATCGCTGCGGTCGTGACTCGTAGTCACCGACATGCGTCCCACTCGCCGCACTCTTTTGAACTTCGATCTATAGCCGCCGTCCATTTTGCGATCCGCGCTCGATCTTGTATACATTCGACCATCCGTTCCTCATCATCCTCGGACCGTCCATCTCGTGATCTCGCACGAGATCATGTGTGCAATCGACCTTCCGCTAGAATTGGGTTCGAGCCGCTCATCTTTAGATCTGCGGTCGTGGTTCGCCGAGGCAACCGCATCGTCCCGCTGCATCCTCTCGTGAGCCGCTGGATCTTGATCCAACGGTGGCCCCGATTAGGTTTGGCGCGCGTGCGCTATTTCCAAAGCATGCGTGGGCCGTTGATTTAAATCTACGCCCACCGCGCCCACGCTGCTTATTGTCGCTTGGGTTGGTTTTTATTTCTGTAAGTGTTTATTTATCAACTGAAAATTGTATCAAAACTTTAGAAACTCATAACTAATTCATTTTAACCGCTTTTTAGTTAATTCCAACTGTAATAAATCATGTTATTATTTTAGTTTATATTAAAAATTGATGTAAGCATGTTCCAGTAGCAGAAAATTATATAGTTAGGAATAACTTGATTTCTGACATTTTGGATATTCCAGAAATAGTTTTAACATTGAAAAATGCATATCTTTTTCTGAATATCTGCTAATTGAATGATTTTAACTTTGATAAATCTGTTATTAACTAAACTTTAATCTAAAAATGGTGATAGGTCTAAATCAGCACCAGAAAAATGTGTTAATAGATTTAACCTTATTAGTGGCAATTAAAATTCATTGAATGTTGTTATAAGCACCAATAATTCCCTGTAGATCCTAAAATTAGAAATTTGATGTTAGAAAATCCTCTCATATCATACTATAATGTGGAATGGATGTTGCACATGTTTATATTTCTCGAAAATGCATTATGCTAATTTTGCAACTTAGAAAAATCATAACTAAATCATTTTAACTCCAAATGACCTGAAATTTTATATGGGTTACCACTATACCAGTAGGTAGCTACCATAAAATTTCAGCCTCAAAACCTTTCTAGAAAATGTTTTTGCTACAGTGCTAATTATGGCCAAAATGTGTTTTTAGGTAATATCTTTTGCACCACAAATCCAAATTAGGTTTTTCCAGTTTCTATGTCTAGGTATATTCGTATTTCACCTTGTGTATAAGTTTCACGTGATTTGGATAATTTTTACTTGCTCTTTGGTTTAAGTGTTGCTAGTCTTATTGGTTGTTCTTGGTTCTTTTGCCTTCGCTTAGGGTTCGACATTTATGTAACCCGAGAACGATCCTCCGCAACAAATTGAGCAACAAAGAAGAAGGCAAGCAGCTTGATCATGTTAATCCCAGATTTTAAGTATTTATGTTGATTACAAATTCTATGTATGCATTGCTACTTTGTTTTAATAGTGGGCCTAGTAGATGCATTTCCTTAGCAAATGATTATCCTCTACTACCATGAGCCTAGGTTACTTGCTGTGATTTAGAGTTCGTGGATGGGCTCTTGTCACTTAGTAGTTGCGAATTAATTGCTTAGCCATGCTTAGCTTCTAGAAATGGGCGGTTATCGACTTGTCGATAACCTTGATCACACAAAACTTATTATGATTTATGATTTCCACCTTGTGCCATGTCTACTTATGAAAACTAAAACTAAAAGCAAAATGATTTAGACTTGGGCACAATGGTAAGTTGGTGTGATTTTCGGGTGTGACTGGAATGGTGCCTGAGTCAACAAGGACCGAACATCTTGTTACACTAAACCAAGCATTTTAGCGTGCATAACCACATTAGAGGGTATGGGACCTCTCTTGACTTAGTACTTTGGCGTGTATTGCCCTCGGTCGCAGGAGGTCGCAGGAGGGATGGTGTTGGGAGTATTGTTTTGTCCGAAAGACTTCACCCGTGATGGGATTTGTTGTCTTTCGGCTTGCAATGTAAGCGTATGGTGTTTCTACCCATACGAGCTGCTCGTGGTTGATACACAATATTGGAAAAGTCTCGTAGGACTTAGCCGTACAAGATACCTTCTAAGTGTGCTTTGTGGCTTAAAGGCGTCCAAGTGTGGGTACATTGGTACACCCCGCAGGGTTAAAACTATTCGAATAGCCTCGCCCTAGGTTATGGACACGCTTGGCAAGGTCTTTCAAGAGTTAGACTACAACCTTTTAAATTAAAACTTGATGGGTGGTACGAATCGAGGATTCGTTATGTTGTGGTGACTATTGGGATAGTCACTTCAGTGATTACTTGTATGTATCTTTACTTCATCACTTTGATAACAAATCAGATTTGCAAACTTGCTTTTAAATGTATTACATTATTGCAAATAAAGTTGGCTTCATGCAAAATGAGACATACAACCTCCACTTAAATAAGCTTGCATGTAGTTTATGAATAGGTCTCATTATTCCACACGTCTGTCTTGCGTGTACAAAGACAATCTTTGTACTCGGGCTATGCTTAATTGTTTTGTTGCAGAGGAGGAAGGTGAGCTCAAGGGCCTCACTTTGTGAGTGTGTTGTGTTAGCTTATGGGCGACTAGCTTATGCCCGTCGGTTGCCTTGTGGGTGTGTGGCTAACCGGTCGACTTTTGTTCTAGCCATCTTATGGCGCTTTTGCTTCCGCTGTCATTCTTGTTTAATGTTATATTTGGCCGGTCGGCTCTCTTTTGTAATAACTTTACTTTATGTATGTCGTTGTTGAACTTAGTGATGTATGTGTATGGAATTGATGTATAATTTTGTGATGATGTGCATATGCTGCAATTCTGGGAAGCATATGTCAATCGAGGCTTAGAATGTTTAATTAGTAATGCTAGAACCATTTGGAGGTTAAGTGTTACTAGTCAAATATTCCGGGTCCTCACAAAGTTGGTATCAGAGCCATACTGACCGTAGAAACCCCTAGCTTGGTCGCCTTTAGGATATTTTGAAAACTTACTTTCAAATAGTTTATGAAAACTTAAGTAAGTTCACTAATTTTACTCCTTACCTGTCTTAGCTTGCTCATCTCACCTTACTCTCACTTAAGTTTGAAAAAGTTGTTCCTCTCTTCCTTTCAAAGATTAGCCTCTATCGATTAACTTGGTTTCGGGAGAAACATGAGAGCTTGGAGAAAGGAAATTGGACAGCTAGCTAGTGGTGAGTACTTAAGGTAGGAAATGAGAGGTAAATGCAACTAAAACTTATGGGAATAAAAGGGTAAGAAGTGATATGAAAATTAGCTAAATGCCTATACTCTATTAGGTGGTTATACCTTGATTTTTGGACTGTTTTGAGCTAGATTTTAGTTCTGAAATTTTGGGTCTTCTCAAACGACACTGCTCTTCCATACGGGTTAGTCGTTTGGGAAGTTGATTCGTGACTTATGATCTCATGTTCCTTTGCGCTATTCTTTGGTCATTTTAACTAAGTTTGGATTTCTGTTTTGGGTCTTGAATCAGATCTAACTTGTCTTAGTAAATCAGATGGTCGTGGGACACGAGCGCCGAATCACCGTAGTCCCGATGAGGAGCTTCCTCCTCCGACCATGGCGAAGTCTCATGCAAATCGAACGCAATCGCTCGAGGACCGCAGGTGTTGGAGGTCATCGCCGTAAACACCTCCACTCCTCCGCCGCCTCGATCCGGAGGTGGTCACCGTGCTCGTGGGGACTTGCGGAGTTCCTCCGCACGCAGCCTCCTACCTTCTCCCGGCCCGAGATCCTTGGACGCAGATGATCGGCCGCTGCGTCGTTGAGCGGAAGCTCAACGCTGCTCGCCGTGAGCAGAGCGGCACTTTTCGCATCCCATTAGCCGGAGGGTGCGGCACTCATGGTGGGAGAATTTCTCGCCATGCAGCCCGCGGGACACGTAGTCTCGTGGGAGGAGTTCCGTCGCCTTTCCGTCGGGCCCATGTCCCCGCCGCCCGATGAAGTCAAGAAGAAGGAGTTCTTGCGCCAAACAGGGCGCAAATCGTGGATCGAGTATCTCCATGAGTTCAACCATTTGGCGAGGTACGCTCCGCCGAGGTGGCCACCGATGAGGCCAAGCAGAGAAGTTCATGGAGGGTTTGTCCGAGGAGCTTCAGACAAGCTCTCTATCGTGGACTTCCCACTTCCGCACCTTGGTGGACAAGGCCATCATCGCCGAGCACAAGGCGAGAGCGCTGGCGAGTCCCGCAAGCGCAAGTGGGAGGCCAGCCGTCCGCGCAGCCGGCCTCGCTCGCCCCCGAAGTTGGGCCTCGCACCGTGGCCCGCTCTTGGCTTCACCACCGCCGAGGCCTTCAAGCACCACCCCACGCCTCCGCAGTTGTGACTCGACCACGCGCGCTGCGACCAGCAGCAGGTGTTCCCGCAACCCCGCGCCGACGCCACCGCTTCATCGCCACGACAAGGGCCACTACGCGAGTAGTTGTCCTAAGAAGATCGAGCGCCCTCGCCCTAATGGAGGACGCGCGCGGGAGTGGTCACCACCGACCGTAAGACCCCGGCTTGGGGAGCGCCGAGTCAACCATATCTCACCGAGGAGGCACAGGAGGCGCCGACGTGGTGTTGGGTACGCCCTTGTTAATTTGCACTGCTACGCTTTATTTGACTCTCGCCTCGCATTCTTTTATTTCGAGGTCTTTGTCGTTGATTGTGGACTTCACTTGTGTTCCTTTGGGGTTCCATCGCTGATTCGCTCTCGGGTTCGAAATGAGAGTCGACCAAGTATGTCGGGATGTCCCTATCCACATCGAGGAGTGGATTCTTGGCGAATCTTATCCTACTCGACTCTGCGCGCTTGGATGTGATTCTTGGCATGGATTGGTTGTCCCAACACTTGGGGCAAATCGACAGCCGTGAAGGTTGTCTACCTCACCACCCTTCAGTGAACAGTTGGGTTTTCGCCAGCTTGCGTAGAGCCCCATCTTTATGTCCTTGAAGCGGCCAGATTGAAGATTCACGACGCCCCACGGTGTGTGACTTCGCGATGTCTTTCCAAGATTTGCCAGGATGCCTCCTGCTCGAGATCCGAGTTTGTAATCGAGTTGCTTTTGCCCAAGATCGCCCTATTTCTAAGAGGCCGACGCATGCCTCCTAATGGGTTGGAGGAGTCAAGAAGCAACCGGGTGAGCTTCAAGAGAAGGGTTTTATTCGTCCCTAGCTCATCTCCTTGGGGTTGTCCAGCTATCTTTGTGAAGAAGAAGGACAAGACCTTGCGCATGTGTGTTGATTACCGTCCTCTTAATGAGGTGACGGTAAAGAACAAGTATCCTTTGCCCCGCATTGATGATCTTTTCGATCAATTGACCGGAGCACGAGTCTTCTCCAAGATTGACTTGAGATTGGGTTATCATCAAGTCAGGATCAGGGCCGAGGATATTCCTAAGATGGCCTTTGCTACTCGTTATGGCCTTTACGAGTACACCGTCATGTCTTTTGGTTTGACTAATGCTCCTGCCCTATTCATGAATCTTATGAACTCGGTATTCATGGAGTATTTGGATAGATTTGTGGTGGTATTCATCGATGATATCCTTATCTACTCCAAGAGTGAAGAAGAGCATGTCGAGCATCTTAAGCTTGTGTTGGGCAAGCGCGTGAGCACCACCAGTATGCCAAATTCAAAGTGCGAGTTCGTTGAAGGAAGTGGCATTCTTGGGCCATGTTCTTTCAGCAGAGGTGTGGTCGTGGATCCTAGCAAGGTCGGGCGATGTGCTATCTTGGGGTCACCAAGTCGGTCACCGATGTGCGGAGTTTTCTTGGTTTGGTCGGCTACTATCGCCGCTTTATCGAGAATTTCTCCAAGATTGCGGCCTATGACCGAGTTGCTCAAGAAAGACAAGAAGTTTGAGTGGTCCGCTGCTTGTGATGTGAGTTTTCAGAACTCAAGAAGCGGTTGACCTCACCAAGGCTTGTTCTCCCGATATTCACAAGAGTTTTGATATCTATTGTGATGCTTCTCGCCGTGTGCCGGTTGTGTTCTTATGCAGAAGGCAAGGTTGTGGCCTATGCATCGCGGCGCTTGAGGCCTCATGAACTCAACTATCCTACTCATGACTTGGAGTTAGTCTGTGGTCTATGCACTCAAGATTTGGCGGCATTATCCGATTGGTAACCATTGTGAGGTGTATTCACCACAAGAGCTTGAAGTACTTGTTCACCCAACAGATCTGAACCTCGTGCAAAGAAGATGGTTGGAATTGATCAAGGACTATGACATGGGCATTCAGCACCATCCGGCAAGGCCAATGTCGCTGCGGATGCACTCACCGGAAGGTGTATTGCAACATGTTGATGCTCCAAGAGCAGCACCGCCTCATTTCGTAATTCCAATACCAATTTGGGTTTGATCGAGCACGGTTCTCTTGCTACATTGGTTGTGCAACCAACCTTGGTGGACCAAATCAAGGCGCACAGCAGACATGATGCCGGTGTGAGCCGATCAAGCGTAACATCAAGGATGGGATGGCCAAGTGCTTTTCGAGGACGAGCATGGCGTTGTGTGGTTTGGGCGCGTCTTGTGGTTCCTAAGGTCATGGAATTGCGAATATGATTCTCCGCGGCCCATGACTCTCCTTTGTCTATTCACCCCGGCTACCAAGATGTATCGATCTTCGCCGAGATTCCGTGGACCCAATGAAGCGCGAGATTGCTGTGTTCGTTGCGCCGAGTGCGACGTGTCCGCCATGTGAAGGCCGAGCATCGGCCCGCCAGGTCTTCTTCAGCCTTTGCCGCGCGAATGGAAGTGGATTCCGCTGGCATGGACTTCATCACCGGATTGCCCCGCTCGTCCAAAGGGAATGATGCTATTTGGGTCGTGATCGATGTGTTGACTAAAGTGGCACATTTCCTTCCCGCAAGACTCGGCCGTGTGGGGCCTTTGGCGAACTTTATGTCTCGAGGATTGTGAGTCTTCACGGGTGCCAAGACGATTATTTCGATCGTGGTGCACTTTTCACCTCGCGTTTTGGCATAGTCCGCAAGAGGCTATGGGGACCCGCCTTCATTTTAGTACACCCTTTCATCCTCGGGATCGATGGCCGACGAGCGAGTCAACCAAGTGTTGGAAGATATGCTCTGTGCTTGTGTTCTTTCCTATGGGAAGAAGTGGGAGAAATGTCTACCGCTTGCTGAGTTCTCCTACAACAACAATTTTTCGTGCCACTCGGCATGGCACCATTTGAGGCTTTGTATGGGAGAAGATGCGTAACCCCATTGAACTGGTCGAGATCGGCGAGCGCGCTTTTTCGCCCGAATCGATTAATGAGGCCGAAGCCGAGTCCAGCTTGATTCGTGAGCATCTCGCGCACGCCCGACCCGCACAAAGAGCTATGCGGTCGTCGTCGCCGTGAGTTGAGCTTTGAGCCCAATGACTTTGTGTATCTCAAAGTCTCTCCCTTAAAGGGCCATCAGCGTTTTGGCATCAAGGGCAAGTTGGCTCCTCGATATGTTGGGCCTCACCGTATCATCGAGAGAGTTGGAGCAGATTGCATACGATTGGAGCTACCAAATGCACTTGAGGTGTGCATGATATGTTCCATGTTTCACACCTAAAGAAGTGCCTCCGTGTCCCGACCGAGGAAGCGCATTGGAGGTTCTCGATGTGCGTGAGAATTTGACTCTCCGCGAGCATCCTGCTCGTATTCTTGAGGAATCAACGGAGGACGAGGAACCATGTCATCAAGTTCCTTAAGGTTCAGTGGTCAAACCATTCTCAAGATGAAGCAACTTGGGAGCGAGAAGATCGCCTTCGTGCATTTCCTTCTTTCTTCTCCGAGTAAATGTAATCTCTGGTCGAGATTCTTGTAAGGGGGGGAGAGTTGTAACATCCCAAATTTTGGGCTTGTGTTTCAAATGTAAGAAAATGAGCAGAAATTAAAACTTTTTCTTACATCATGTAATTCCTGTTGTGCCAATCAATTCTTGTTCAAAGAATTATGGAATTACATTGTCACAAGTCTTGTTGATCCAAATCTTGCTATTCCAAAAGAAATCTTGTCAAATCTTATGATCATCCTCTGAAAATACTTTTCCTAAGTCTCTGTGATGGTATGTGACCCCTCTGAAAAATTTCACAATTTTTAGAAATTGTTTGAATATTTTTAGAGGCAGTCAAACCTGTTTGACTCTTAGTCAAACATTAAAACAGAGCCTTGCAGAATTTTTGGAGATTTATTCACAGTATAAAAACCTCTGAAAATTTTACACAAGGTTGATATCTGAGTTAGCAAGCTCCTGCAAAAATTTCATAATTTTTGGAGTTAATTTGCTACCTCAAATAAATCTTTCAAAGTCTCTGTTTTTATTTCAAAGTCAAACTAGGTTTTACTGTTACTCGGGTTCGAGTCAGACTCGGGCTCGAGCCAATTGATTCGGTCCAGTCAACTAAACGCACCGAGCCACTCTTTAAAGAGCGCGTTGAATCTCGTCCGTTGGACTTCAATCGCACGGCCCGCGCGCGTGTAACGCTTCGGACCTTCCGGTTGCAAGATTGATTGTCAACCGTTAGATCTCAATCAGCCCGTTGAGATTCCCCGAAACCTTCGGACCCTCCGGTTGCATTTTTTAATCAGAGCCGTTGGATTAAGATCCAACGCTCGCGTACCCCTTCGTTGTAAATAAGCGTTTGCGACGTGGGGCAATCCGAGTCGTTCGTTTCTCATCATAGGGCTCGTGATCTCCCCGTGTGTTTTAACCCTCGGAGGCGTGGCGTAATCTCTGCCGTTCGTTTTGAATCCTACGGTTGAGAATCGCCCGAGTGTCTTTCCTAGTCTTCAACCTCTAGCCGCATGAATAGTGGAGGGCATGGCGGTGTCATTTCATGCCTCCATGTCACTCTAGCGACATTTAGGGGCATGGGAGACCCTCTGAGCCAGGCCATACCCTAATGCACGTCTTCACCTCCTTTTCCTTGTCAGCCGCACCTTGTGCTTTGTGTTTTGCCGCCCGAGAGAGGAGTGGTGCAAACCCTAATGCTTTCAAGGCTTTATAAGCACCCCCAAGGTCTCCTGGCATTTCTTTAGACCACCATCAAGCTTCATTCTCATTATTGGAGCTTAACACCTCAAAAATGGCAAACCGCCATTGTTGACCCGTGGAGCTCCATTGGTGTTCTTGGTGTTCCAGTGGTCCTCCTTCACGTTTCTTTGCCCTAACCTTATCTAATTGCTTTCTTGAACATTTCCCCTCACTAAATTTTGGAATTGATTCTCAGGAATTGTCCAATTTGGGGTTTGTTCAAATTCGGCCGAATTTGGTCGTCTTCTTCCTCAGCTCAGGTGAATGCTCCATTTTCCAATTCTTTGCTCATGTAGCTTCTGTGGATCATAATGAAGCTATATTCATGCTTGGTATCACTCATGTGGCTCAGGGTGTCATTTTCGGGTTTTCTTCTCCAAGTCCGGCGAGCTTCCACCGTGGTCAAGCTTCTCCGGCCGTCTGTGAAGCCTCTTCTCGTTAAGGTAGCTTCTTATTAGTCCTTAGAAGCTATGGCACCCTCATCCTAGGTTTGCAGTGGAGCTCATCGCGATTTTCGTGTTTAGCAGTAAGCTCCCATTTTCGTTTTTCCGGCTAGCCGGCGTTCTAGTCCTTCGCCGCCGGTGAGAATGCTGCCATTAGACTCGTTGTGCTATTGCGAATCCATTTTGGTCCTTGGTGGCGCCGCATGCCGCTGTCGCGGCGATTCGCGTTGAACTCACTCGGTTTTGCTTGCACGACGCTTCCGCTTTGCCACCTCATTAGGGCACATTAATTGCTGATCATTAGTTATTAATTATGTCTCAATCATTATTATTGAGCCACTGACCAGTGGGCCCAATCTCCTTAAATCAATCTCTGTTTCACTCCGCACTGTTCCGACATCATTAATGCTTAATCATTGGTTAATTAATCTGTCGGCATTTAATCCTTGTCAGAAATCTCCTCTGGGTCGCTGACTTGTGGGCCCGAGGGTTTAAAATCAAATCTCAGCAGTCATTAGAGTCTATTTAATGTCAATCATTAGAATCATTAATTTGGTCTTAACCGCTCGCTAGTCGCCGATTGTGGGCCTGCGCAACCGTGCACGTGGGTTAAATCGTTGCGATCGTGACTCGTAGTCACCGACATGCGGTCCCACTCGCCAAGCACTCTTTTTGAACTTCGATCTATAGCCGCCGTCCATTTTGCGACTGCGGCTCGATCTTGTATACATTCGACCATCCGTTCCCCTCATCATCTGGACCGCCCATCTCGTGATCTGCGGTGAGATCATGTGCAATCGGACCTTCCGTTAGAATTGGTTCGAGCCGCTCATCTTTAGATCTGCGGCCGTGGTTCGCCGAGGCAACCGCATCGTCCGGCTGCATCCTCTCGTGAGCCGTTGGATCTTGATCCAACGGTGGCCCCGATTAGGTTTGGCGGGCGTGCGCTATTTCCGACATGCGTGGTTGTTGGATTTTAAATCTACGCCACGGCGCCCACGCTGCTTATTGTCGTTTGGGTTGGTTTTTATTTCGTAAGTGTTTATTTATCAACCAAAATTGTATCAAAACTTTAGAAACTCATAACTAATTCATTTTAACCGCTTTTAGTTAATTCCAATCGTAATAAATCATGTTATTATTTTAGTTTATATTAAAAATTGATGTAAGCATGTTCCAAAGAGAGTAGCAGAAAATTATATAGTTAGGAATAACTTGATTTCTGACATTTTGGATATTCCAGAAATAGTTTTAACATTGAAAAATGCATATCTTTTTCTGAATATCTGCTAATTGAATGATTTTAACTTTGATAAATCTGTTATTAACTAAACTTTAATCTAAAAATGGTGATAGGTCTAAATCAGCACCAGAAAAATGTGTTAATAGATTTAACCTTATTAGTGGCAATTAAAATTCATTGAATGTTGTTATAAGCACCAATAATTCCCTGTAGATCCTAAAATTAGAAATTTGATGTTAGAAAATCCCTCTGTTATCATACTATAATGTGGAATGGATGTTGCACATGTTTATATTTCTGGAAAATGCATTATGCTAATTTTGCAACTTAGAAAAATCATAACTAAATCATTTTAACTCCAAATGACCTGAAATTTTATATGGGTTACCACTATACCAGTAGGTAGCTACCATAAAAATTTCAGCCTCAAAACCTTTCTAGAAAATGTTTTTGCTACAGTGCTAATTATGGCCAAAAATGTGTTTTTAGGTAATATCTTTTGCACCACAAATCCAAATTAGGTTTTTCCAGTTTCTATGTCTAGGTATATTCGTATTTCACCTTGTGTATAAGTTTCGTCGCATTTGGATAATTTTTACTTGCTCTTTGGTTTAAGTGTTGCTAGTCTTATTGGTTGTTCTTGGTTCTTTTTGCCTTTCGCTTAGGGTTCGACATTTGCGGTAACCCCGAGAATGATCCTCCGCAACAAATTGAGCAACAGCAAGAAGGCAAGCAGTTTGATCATGTTAATCCCAGTATTTTAAGTATTTATGTTGATTACAAATTCTATGTATGCATTGCTACTTTGTTTTAATAGTGGGCCTAGTAGATGCATTTCCTTAGCAAATGATTATCCTCTACTACCATGAGCCTAGGTTACTTGCTGTGATTTAGAGTTCGTGGATGGGCTCTGTCACTTAGTAGTTGCGAATTAATTGCTTAGCCATGCTTAGCTTCTAGAAATGGGCGGTTATCGACTTGTCGATAACCTTGATCACACAAAACTTATTATGATTTATGATTTCCACCTTGTGCCATGTCTACTTATGAAAACTAAAACTAAAAGCAAAATGATTTAGACTTGGGCACAATGGTAAGTTGGTGTGATTTTCGGTGTGACTGAATGGTGCCCGAGTCAACAAGGACCGAACATCTTGTTACACTAAACCAAGCATTTTAGCGTGCTAACCACATTAGAGGGTATGGGACCTCTCTTGACTTAGTACTTTGGCGTGTATTGCCTCTCGGTCGCAGGAGGTCGCAGGAGGGATGGTGTTGGGAGCATTGTAGTGTCCGAAAGACTTCACCCGTGATGGGATTTGTTGTCTTTCGGCTTGCAATGTAAGCGTATGGTGTTTCTACCCATACGAGCTGCTCGTGGTTGATACACAATATTGGAAAAAGTCTCAGAGGACTTAGCTGTACAAAGATACCTTCTAAGTGTGCTTTGTGGCTTAAAGGGTCAAAGTGTGGGTACATTGGTACACCCCGCAGGGTTAAAACTATTCGAATAGCCTCGTCCTAGGTTATGGACACGCTTGGCAAGGTCTTTCAAGAGTTAGACTACAACCTTTTAAATTAAAACTTGATGGGTGGTACGAATCGGGATTCGTGCTATTTTGTGGTGACTATTGGGATAGTCACTTCTGTGATTACTTGTATGTATCTTTACTTCATCACTTTGATAACAAAACAGATTTGCAAACTTGCTTTTAAATGTATTACATTATTGCAAATAAAGTTGGCTTCATGCAAATGAGACATACAACCTCCACTTAAATAAGCTTGCATGTAGTTTATGAATAGGTCCGCTATTCCACACGTCGCCTTGCGTGTACAAAGACAATCTTTGTACTCGGTTGCTAT